>OZ018384.1:16837871-17082871 GCA_963969555.1 Polydrusus pterygomalis
GACATGACCTACCCAACGCCACTTCAGCTCTGCTACACGTGCTATGACGTTAGCCACCCGCGTTTTCCTTCTGATTCTTTCTGTTCTTATTCTATCTCGCAAGGACACCCCCAGCATAGCTCGCTCCATCGCTCTCTGTGTTCATCTCAATCGGTTTGCACTTTGTTTTGTGATGGCCATTGTTTCGAGGCCATAAGTAGCCACGGGCATAATACATGTATCGTATACCTTACGTTTTAGGTTTATAGGGATTTCCTGATTTTTAAGAATATGCTGGAGTTTGCCGAAGGTGGCCCAAGTAAGTCCGATTCTTCTTGATATTTCTGCTCTTTGGTTTTCTTTTCCCAATTTAATGGTATGACCGAGGTATATATATTCAGTAACATTTTCGATTATGCTGTTATCTAGGGATACATGCAGTTCATCTGGACTCATGATTTTGGTTTTTGCAGTGTTCATTTTTAAACCTATAGCTTTAGATGCCTCGTTCAGCTGCTCCAGCATTGCTCTCAACTCGTATGGGTCTTCTGAAATGAGAACTATGTCATCCGCAAATCGCAAATTACTCAGATACGATCCATCGATTTTTACCGAATAGACGCGTGAAAAAGCGATTTTTTTGTCCGTTTTTGCTCGGTGCCGCACGGACTTGTCACGTTATTCCCCTGTACTGGATAGTGTCCTTATTTAATATATCCTGACTTATCGTGTTCTTGCCGTGGGAGGTATTTTTAGAGCAAAATTTAACATATTTTCTATCGGATGACATTAATATCTCAATTTCGCTAAAAAGTGACTTAGCCCGTTTCACCACCACACTGATTAGCTCGGACTGACGCGCGACGATTTTAATTTACAAACCGGCAGCTTAACGGATATTTAAATTGGCTCAATCAGGTTGAATTTGCGACCACGAAAAAATCCGATTAAAACCGAACATGTGACTAATTTCCATATTTAATCAAAAAACTTGTTTACGACTGGAAATATATTTTGGAGTTCTAGAAAAGATTGTTTTATAAATATTTTTTTCAATAACAATAGGTCTCAATGCTGCCGTAACAAAGCAATCTAGTAACAAGAGAGGCATTTTTATAAATAATTTCTCAACTGTCATCATAATTTCGACATCTCGTCAAATTCTTCTTTAATTTACAAACTAAAGTGACATGTTTCGCCCTTATATGGGCATCATCAGATGTAATATTTAAACATCAAAATAAAAATAATAAAAAACGTGTAATCAACATTACAGCCAAAAACAAATAAAGTTTTTAATGTCAAACAAGAAGTTGTTAAATGTTGAATAATTACAAGGAATATTAATAATCATAGCTTACACACGATAAAAAACGTATAAGTAGGTATAATTTTTTTAATTTAGCGAGAAAATATTGTCATTTAATTTTTAGTACGCCTAGATTGTAAATTTTAGGTCTTATATATTATTATACCTAGAAAAGGAAATTTTATTATATAATACATAATTTTACTTTTATTTAATGTTCTGTGAATAAAAGAAACATTCTGTTCGTTAATGTAAAAAATTTTAAAAAGCATAATGGGCCTTTTCACTAAATTTTGATTTTGGTAGTAGTGTATAAAGGAACAAAAAATAAAATTTTCTGTGTTTTTACTTTTCTATACTTTTAAGCCATAACTGAGAAAATAAATAAATAAAAAAACTCCTTGAATAAAAACACGGATTTAAACATACCTACGTCATCGCGCCGGAAGATTGATGTACAGAGGAATGATAGGAATACCCGAGTCGCTGGCTTAAAATATCAAGAATTCACAAAATCAGCAGCTTGACAGTGTTGCCGATACTCTCAAAAATCATTTATTATAGTTTATAGTACCAGTGTAATGGTAATTGACTAGCAATTATTAGTAATTATAATATACCAGTTTTCCATTCAATAGCTGCGGAATGAATTATTTTACCAGTATTATGTTTATATTTATTTAAATTATCCAAATAAAGTTCTAAGAAGAAAGTATATTATTAAGATTATAAAACTTTCTACATATGGCAACAGCGGCTTAATTTGCCGATGGCAGTTCGACAGATCAGCATTTACGCGTGTGCGAGGTTAAACGCATGCGCTCTAGCAAGCTTTAAACATATCTACGTCATGAGTCGCGCCTGTTTTGAGATTTTCAAATTGGTTGAATTTTACCCGGTTTTTACTGTGCTGAAATAAATTAATGTTATTTAATATTAGGATATTGATATTGACATTTATAGGTGCTTTTTAAACTCACACACCTTTGTGCAATGTGGGATATACTTTCCATATTTCATTATCATTATCACATTATCAGCTAATAATTTTAGTTCGTTCGATAAGTATGTGTAATTTTTTACTACTCAAGTTCGTTTTTTTCGTACTGATGATTGACGCTGTAAGAATCTGAAATTCAATCATTTTTATTACCTAAATAAAAATGTTTTATACGATAGCTGTCATTTTGACAGGTAAATGTCAAGTTTTCTAAAGCTTCTTTTGTATCTAGGATTATAGCTGTAAGAATCCGAAATTTAAAAAAATGTCAGTACCTAAATAACAAAGTTCTATACAACAGCTGTCAAATTTGGACAGGTAAGTGTATTTTTTTTAACCTTTTTCGTAGCGAGGGCTATAGCTGTAAGAAAAATTTTTCAGTTCCTAAATAACAAAGTTTTATACGATAGCTGTCAAATTTTGACAGGTAAGTGTCAATTTTTTTTTAGCTTTTTTGTAGTGAGGGTTATTGCTATAAGAATCCTAAATTGGAAAATTTTTTAGTACCTAAATAACAAAGTTTTATACGATAGCTGTCAAATTTTGACAGGTAAGTGTTAAATTTTTTTTAGCTTTTTCGTAGCGAGGGTTATAGCTGTAAGAATACGAAATTTAAAAAAATGCAGTACCTAAATAACAAAGTTTTATACGATAGCTATCAAATTTTGACAGGTAAGTATCAATTTTTTTTAGCCTTTCTGTAGTGAGGGTTATTGCTGTAAGAATCCTAAATTGAAAAATTTTTCAGTACCTCAATAACAAAGTTTTATACGATAGCTGTCAAATTTTGACAGGTAAGTGTCAATTCTTTTTTAACTTTTTCGTAGCGAGGGTTATAGCTGTAATATGCCTAAATTGAAAAAAATTTCAGTTCCTAAATAACAAAGTTTTATACGACAGCTGTCATTTTGACAGGTAAATGTCAAGTTTTTTTAAGCTTTTTTTGTGTCTAGGATTATAGCTGTAAGAATCCGAAATTAAAAATTTTTTCAGTACCTAAATAACAAAGTTCTATACGATAGCTTTTAAATTTTGACAGGTAAGTGTAATTTTTTTTAGCTTTTTCGTAACGAGGGTTATAGCTGTAAGAATCCTAAATTGGAAAATTTTTCATTACCTAAATAACAAAGTTCTATACAACCGCTGTCAAATTTTGACAGGTAAATGTCAATTTAAATAAACTTTTTTCTTAGCGACGCTTAAAGCTGTAATAATCCTAAATTTAAAAAATTTTCAGTACCAAAATAACAAAGTTCTATACGACAGGTGTCAAATTATGACAGGCGGGTGTAAATTTTTTAAGCTTTTTTCATATAGAGGATTATAGCTGTAGGAATCCGAAATTTAAAAATTTTTCAGTACCTAAATAACAAAGTTCTATACGACAGCTGTCAAATTTTGACAGGTAAGTGTCAATTTTTTTTTTTGCTTTTTCGTAACCAGGGTTATAGCTGTAAGAATCCTGAATTGAAACATTTTTCAGTACCTAAATAACAAAGTTCTATACGACAGCTGTCAAATTCTGACAGGTAAGTGTCAATTTTTTAAAACTTTTTTCGTAGCAAAGGTTATAGCTGTAAGAATCCTAAATTGAAAAATTTTTCAGTACCTAAATAACAAAGTTATATACGGCAGCTGTCAAATTTTGACAGGTAGGGTAAATTTTTTTAAACTTTTTTCGTAGCGAGGGTTATAGCTGTAAGAATCCTAAATTGAAAATTTTTTTAGTACCTAAATAGCAAACTTCTATACGTCAGCTGTCAAATTTTGACAGGTCGGTGTAAATATTTTTAAGCTTTTTTCATATACAGGTTTATAGCTATAAGAATCCGAATTAAAAAATGTTCAGTACCTAAATAACGAAATTAAAAAAAAAATTATAAAAAAAAAGTAGCAAAACGCGGGTTTGAACCAGGGACCATCGTGACCAGAATCGAAATCTATATTCTCCACGCTGCCGCAGACTTCCCAACAATTTTATGTAAAATAAGTATATTAACACCATAATGGACATTACACGCAATGTTAAATATTGAAAATACTAACGTAAATGATATATTTTTACAATTATTTTTGATCAAACGCAAAGAAAAAGGTCCAGAACAGGTATTTTGTCCCTAAAATAGCCTCCAAATATTATTATAACTATAGAATTTGCAGTTGAAATACCTCCTGCAAGCTATTTTTATTATTAAAAGTACGGATATAAATTCGATATTTTTTCCCTTATTTTTAGTCAAACAAAAAAGATAAAGGTTCAAGGTACCTATTTCATACAAAAGACCTTCGCAAATCGGTCTTATTACTGTAATTGGTCAACTTGTAAATCTTATTTTTCACCTATTTTTGACAGATGGTATAAAAGTTAAAGCTCACGTCCACGCACGTGGAGAAAGCAAAGCACACTTGTCAAAAGAGAATGATATTAGAATTTATAAATTTTGCCTGTTTCCGCACTCAAAAACGCGACTTTTCTCAAATTTGCGAATATATTTTGATAAGTTTGGACATGCAGGAATGTTGAGCATAAATCAGCGCATGTTTTGGGATAGACATAAAACGGTTTTGTTAAAAATTGAATAAGCTACAGTCGATATAGTAAAACGTGAGCTGAAAATGTCTCTTGATAAATCATAAATTAATTTTTTTGAGCTACAAAATATATTTTCCCAGTGCGCGTTTACTATGCAAACTAAAGCTTGTTTATCGGTCGATATGGTGGATCAAAAAAAAATTGAAAAAGTTATATATAGATACTTGCAGAAGTATTTAAGCGTTCCAGTGTGACGTGATAGAAATATTTAGGAAATGAACATTCATAAGCTTGCCGTTTTTTTCCGTATTAAAGATAAAGAAATGAAAAAATATTTCTTAAACACAATTTTACGAGCTCTATCCGCTAAAGTATGCAACGTTTCGATCAAAAGTCGTTTTCTGTACGAAAAAAAATAAAAACGGCGAAAAAATCACGACTAACATCATGGTTTCCACTTTCTTACAATTTTTGATCATTTCCATTCCAGTTAGGTATAGAACGATTTATTGGAAAAAGGTAGCATTTGAGATGGCCTAAACGAATTATCAAACCAAAACTATGTCGGGCACACCCAATTCGATTTATTAACGATCCAATATGACCCTACATTGATTAAAAAAAAAATCAAAAAGATGACTTCCCAACTTTCGATCGCGTTCGCAAACAACAGTGTTTTGTAGCCCGCAGTTGTCTACATGTCAAAAACGTTTAAATCGATAAAAATGATTTTTGCCATTTGTATCGCGCTACAACGAAAAAAAAACATATTTTTCAACTTTGACTTTAATAACTTTTTCCGGTTCACCCTGTATATTGGAAATTGTTACCAGAACGTGCCCCGACTATTCCTCTCTAAGTCCAGAAAGTTTGAATCGTTTTGCTCTAACCGTTCCCGAAGAAAAAATTCGCGAATATCGAAATGTCGAACAACCTCGCGACGGATTATCAATGTCGAAACGCCATCTTTAAAATCGAGATTACAACTATTTCTAAAACAATTTGGGCAGAAATATTGGTCAATAAAATTAGAAGAAGGTTCAAGGTAGATATTTCATCCAATTTAAAATCTGGACATGTTCTTATTACTCTAGCAAGTCAAGCTCAAAACGCCCATTTTTCGCCATTTTTGACAGCCGGATTTTTAGAATTAATTTACATCAATATCAAAGCACTCTCGTTAAAAGAGAATGTTATTGGTATTGGTATGGATTGGTTAAAAATCGAATAAGCCACAGTCGATATAGTAAAACATCAGATAAAAATATCTCTGAAAAAATCATAAATTAATTTTTTTGAGCCACAAATCATGTTTTTCGAGAGCGCGCTTACCATGCAAACTAAAGCTTGTTTATCCGTCGATATAGTGGACCAAGAAAAAATTCAAAAATTTATATACAGAAACTTGCTGACGTGTTTAAGCGATCCAGTGCGACGTGATAGAATATTTAGGAAATTAAATTTCGATAGCTTGCCGTTTTTTCCGTATTAAAGAAAGAGAAACGGAAAAATATCCTATCAATACAATTTGACGAGCTCTATCCGCTAAAGTGTACAACGTTTCGATCAAAAGTCGTTTTCCGTACGAAAAAAAATAAAAACCGTGAAAAAATCATGCCTAACATTATGGTTTCCATTTTCTTATGATTTTCAGCAATTTCCATTCCAGTTAGGTATAGAACGATATATTGAAAAAAGGTAGTATTTTAGATTGCCTAAACGATTATCAAAACCGAATGTCGATCGGATGCACCCAATTCGACTTATTAGCGATCCAATAGGTACCTGTTACGACGAATTTTCGACTTTTAAAAAATAAAAAAAATGATTTCCAAACTTTTGATCGCGCTCACAAACAATAGGCTTCTGTAGCCGACGGTCGTCTACACGTCGAAAAAGTTTAAATCGACAAAAATAATATTTGCGACCTGTAACGTGTTTCAACGAGAATCCGATATTCTTCGATTTTAAAAATTAATAACGTTTTTCCTAATACACCCTGTATATTCGAAATTTTCACACAACGTACCCCCACTATTCCTCTCTGAACTGAAAAAGTTTCAATCGTCTTACTCTAACCGTTTCCGAGAAAAAAATCGCAAATGTGAAAATGTCGAAACTGACGACGACGACGACGACTGTCCGTGCCGAAGCGCCGTATAACATATCGCGGTTTTGCGCGATATGTAACTAGACTGGGTACATATCGCTAATCGTCAGCCGAGAGTGCATCTAATATTAGTACTAAAAAGATTTACAAAAATTTACAATAAAAAAATACTTTTCTTTTCTTTTTTTCTATTTAGTATTGCTTTTTTTGCCTCACCTTCCTGCGGAACGTGAAGGGAAAACATATCGCCAAATTGTCATTATAACAACTGACCAAAACTACACAATGGTGCAAAATTTCCGTTTTCTCGTCGGTAGTTTTCTAAGACGGCGCCGTATAGGTGCTCTTTAAACTCGCACACCTTTGTGCAATGTGGAATATACTTTCCATATTTGCTCTATAAAAATATGTAAGTATTCAATCGATTAAAACATAAGCAAAAAATTATTCTTACATGGAAGCTATCAATTATCAGCTAATAAATTTGTAGAAATATTATTGTGCCGAGCCCTTCGGGCACGGCACTGTTCTAGTTCGTTATTATTATTATACGAGAGCTGTCACTTTGACAGGTAAGTGTCATTTTTTTTAGCTTTTTCGTAGAGAGGGTTATAGCTGTAAGAATTCGAAATTAAAAAATTTTCAGGTACCTAAATAAGAATGTTTTATACGATAGCTGTCAAATTTTGACAGGTAGGAGTAAGTTTTTTTTTATCCTTTTCGTAGCGAGGGTTATCGCTGTAAAAATCCTAAAGTGAAAAATTTTTCAGTTCCTAAATAACAAAGTTATATACGACAGCTGTCATTTTGACAGGTAAATTGCAAGTTTTTTTTAAGCTTTTCTTGTATCTAGGATTATAGCTGTAAGAATTCGAAATTTAAAAAAAATTCAGTACCTAAATAACAAAGTTCTATACGACAGCTGTCAAATTTTGACAGATAAGTTAAAAAAAATTTTTTACATTTTTCGTAGCGAGATTTATAGCTGTAAGAATCCTAAATGAAAAATTTTTCAGTTCCTAAATAACAAAGTTATATACGACAGCTGTCATTTTGACAGGTAAATGTCAATTTATTTCAACTTTTTTCGTAGTGAGGGTTAAAGCTGTAATAAAACTAAATAAAAAAATTTTCAGTACCAAAATAACAAAGTTCTATACGACAGCTGTCAAATTATATATACTTAAATAGTAATTCTTATTTTTTATAATTTGCTACCATTTCTATGCTGTTTAGGTATAGAACAATATATTTGAAAAAAGTAGTATTTCAGATGACCTAAACGAATATCCAAACCAAAAGTATATTCGATTTATTAACGATCCAATATGACCCTACATTGATTTTAAAAAAATAAAAAAAATTACTTCCCAACTTTCGATCGCGTTCGCAAACAACAGTGTTTTGTAGCCCAACGTCGTCTACATGTCAAAAAAGTTTAAATCGATTAAAATGATTTTTGCCACCTGTATCGCCCTACAACGAAAAAAAACATATTTTTTAACTTTGACTTTAATAACTTTTTTCCGGTACACCCTGTATATTTGAAATTGTTCCCAGACCGTGCCCCGACTATTCCTCTCTACGTCCAGAAAGTTTGAATTGTTTTGCTCTAACCGTTTCCGAAAAAAAAATTCGCGAATATCGAAATGTCGAATAACCTTCTACCACGTGGCGACGGATTATCAATGTCGAAACGCCATCTTTAAAATCGAGATTACAACCATTTCTGAAACATTTTGGGCAAATATTTTGGTCAGTAAAATTAGCAGAAGGTTCAAGGTAGATATTCCACCCGATTTAAAATCTGGAAATGTTCTTATTATTCTAGCAAGTCACGCTGAAAACACCCATTTTTCGCCATTTTTGACAGCCGGATTTTTAGAATTAATAATAATTAATTTAGATACATCAATATCAAGGCACTCTTAGTCAAAAGTGAATGGTGTTAGAAATTGTAAAGATTGCCTGTTTCCGCACCCAAAAAAGCGACTTTTCTCAATTTTGCGAATATATTTTAATGATTTTGAATATGTATAGGTGTTGCGAAGTAATCAGCGCATTTTTTGAGAAAAAAGTAAAACGTTTTTGTTAAAAATTGAATAAGCTACAGTCGATATAGTAAAAAAAAAGCTGCCGTTTTTTCCGTATTAAAGATAAAGAAACGAAAAAATATCTCTTAAATACAATTTGACGAGCTCTATCCGCTAAAGTTTACAACGTTTCGATCAAAAGTCGTTTTCAGTACGAAAAAAAATAAAAACCGTGAAAAAATCAGGCCTAACTTTATGATTTCCACTTTCTTACAATTTTCGGCAATTTCCATTCCAGTTAGGTATAGAACGATATATTGGAAAAAGGTAGATTTTGAGATGGCCTAACCGATTATTCAAACCGCATGTCGATTGGATGCACCCAATTCGACTTATTAGCGATCCAAGAGGTACCATTTTCGACCAAATTTTGACTTTAAAAATATCAAAAAACTTATTTCCAAACTTTCGATCGCGCTCAGAAACAATAGGCTTCTGTAGCCTAAGGTCGTCTAACTGTCCAAAAAGTTTAAATTGATAAAAATAATATTTGCGACCTGTAACGTGTTTCAACGAGAATCCGATAATTCTCGACTTTAAAAATTAATAACTTTTTTCCGGTACACCCTGTATATTCGAAATTTTTACACAACGTACCTCCACTATTCCTCTCTAATTCCAAAAAGTTTCAATCATCCCACTCTAACCGTTTCCAAGAAAAAAAATCGCAAATGTGAAAATGTCGAAACTGACAACTACAACGCCAACATACATACATTATTTTCACGAAGGCGCCTATATAGTGCCAAATTTTCAGGAAGTAATCAGGGTTGTCGCGCTTCCGCGCGAAGGAGACGAATAACATATCGCGTGTTCGCGCGATATGTAATAACTAATATTTTTAGTTCAATAATATGTGCAGACGTACCCTCGTTTTAAAAGAGCTTAAAAGCCACAAGTAAAATTTTAGCCTCTTATCAGTAAAACTGTGCAAGAAGGTCAAATTCTTTAGTCTTAGAAAAACACATGGCCACGCGACGCGTCACCAGTCCTAAAGACAGGGGTGAGCTTATAAAAGCGGTCAAGACGACGCTCACAAGAGACTCGATATTTCCCAATTACAAGTTAAGGTCGTTACGCTGCCAGTTTGTTCTTTGGTGTCGGTAAGTAGTAGTAGTAGTTGTAGTAGTTGTAGTTAAGGGGAGGTTTAGCGCCAAGCAAGTAGGCCAGTGCGACCCTTTTTGCCAACCCTATTTTTACGTCTAGGTAATATCAGCCAGACAGGACCTACAGTTTTACGTGGGTTCCGAACCACAATTTTACCGGCAGATGTTATTCTCAGCACAGTTTTTACGGTCCTGTTGTAACACCTCTTGTCCACCACAAACCTCGACGGGGGAAGCCTATAACGTCTCCGTGGTGCAACTTGAAGGATGTTGCCGCAGAGCCCCCTAATCCATCGGGATCCAGTATCAGGAGTGTCACTCCACGGGACACACCGTCCGTATTACCAGAATCCTCTGATTTATGGCGTCCCCCAACCCGTCCGGATCGGTATCAGACATGCGTCCTTTTTGTGGGTCACTAGATCCGCACCGAATCAGTCACTTGGTTCAGGATAGCCCGAGAGCTCCACAGCTGTATCGTATCGAGGTCGCCTTTTACTGCAGTGTTTATTTTGCCATTGAGAATGCCAGTGTGTGTTGTACAATGCAACACTACGAAGTACGGTGGCCTAGTCAAGCCAACTAAATAAGTCCACCAAGCATGACTGGGATCGAATCAGGTGCCTTTGGCATGCGATGCGAGAACGCTATCGCTGCGCTAGGCTGCCACCCTTGGCGCCGGTAATCTCTTCTTTAGTAATAGATGTGTTTTGGACTTCCATTGCCTTTAGTTTTTCATATCACCGAACAAACCCGAACAAACACCAATCTCTTCTAACAATTATTGGATTTTTTTCGATCGATCGACCGCACGGTTCACTAATCCGAAGTCGACACCCGGTGCGCTACAAATCTTTGAGAACGGAATTAAACCCAAACGCTATGACAACAATTTATTGGGTACAACTGCAAATTGATCAAACAACATCGGCGCCGAGCTACGTTTACTAATCCGGGCGTTAGCATGGTGTTTTTGTGTCGCCAAAATGCAGTAGAAAAACCCGACGATTCCAGTTAATAAACAAAGATAGCAACAATCTTAAATTCATAATTATTAAAAGGCCGCACCATGTAAAAATCTAAATATTCTTTTACATCAATTTCATTCTTATCTCTGTGTTAAAAATAATGTCCGGCAGCAGCAATGACTTCAGTGTCCACTGCTGAAGACCGTTGTCCCTCGGCTTTTCACTAAAGTTGCAGCAAGAAAATAGCCGATTTGGTGAAGGTCATAAAAGGAAATTAAATACCTACACACACAAAATAAAATTGAAACTCGAATAAGGCTTATCTACTAGATAAATATTAAGTACTTTTAACTCAAAAGTGGCTAGGTAACTAATCCAATGCAGAGAATTTTTTTCAGCAGTTAGGTACCTAAATAGTACTTGTAACAGTACCTAAATTTTTTGTAAATATTGAAAAACCTATTATTAAACTCTGTTTCCCATGTATCAGATTTTCCAATTACCATTTCGTATTCATAATATACTATAATTTGTGTTAGTATAAACAGCCAACTTTAAAAATTATTTTCTCCAAAAGAAAGGCCAAATTAAAAATCGGTTACAAGACCAGCACTGTTTGAACCTTTAGCTTTCAAGTGATACCAGTGTAGAAAGACAAATGTACAAAAATTACATTCTTATTTCTAAATAAGCAAATATATCTTGAAATAAATTTGATAGATTTAGCAGGTTTCAAGTAAATGGAATAAATGCATGTCGCGACTAAAAGGGAGGGTAGACTATTTAATGGATTATTATTTTTTATAAAGTGGACTAATATTTACCTGAACATAAGTAATAGGTTTGTATTTAAAAAAAATACAAAAAACATCTAAGACAAGTTAGGTAATTTTAAAATATCTACTGAGATAGGTATAGCTTTTCTCATTTATGTACTTACCTAACTCACAATTTACTTAAATGCAAGGTGAAATATGTAAATAACGATAGTCTCAAACATAGACAATTTACCTTTAGATACCTACAGCTTATCTCCTGCGCAAACAAAAGTTACGTTTTATGGGTGAAAAAATACGTCCGAGCGCATGACTCGTCGGTCAGCTGTCTTCATTCGGGGAACCTTCGTGCATGCGCACAAACCTCGTGTTATCGGCCGTCCTACTTTATCGACAATAATCGACGCGCTCAAAAATACTCTCCAGAACCGGCTCGGCCGCCATTTTTGTTGTTGTGTTTTAAGGTTTCTCTTCTCTGCGGATTCCTTGTAGTTTTCTAAAGTTTTCAGCTATCGGATCGGCTATCGTGGATTGTGGGACTGGTGTTTAATATTTATGGATTTCTGGTTTTTGTGTAGTTTAGTTAGTGAATTGTGTTTGTGCTTTTAGTGACTCGGATTGTAATATAAACAATGACTAGTACTAGTTGCAGCCGTTGTATAATTGTATTATGCCCAAATAGGGGTAAAATAAACCCTCTATGGTGGCATATGAGCAAGAATTTAAATTTTTAAGCCCGGACCTGTCTATTTTCCCATTCGTCAAACGATAATGTTGCAGTGCGCATGTCTAATAGTTCCCAGTTTTGTTTACATGCGCGAGGCCATAAAACTGCCACATTCGTGATTATTGTTTATTTATCTAAAGGTAAATTGTCTATGGTCTCAAATGTATAGGCAAATTTAAAAGTCACACAAAAATATAAATTCTTGTATAAATCCCGAAAAACATGTAACAGGTATAGTGTGTTCATTTATTTATAGGACTCCGGATGCTGACGTCATAAATAAGCGCTTTGTCCTTGTTTATAGGAGTTGTTGCCTTTATACCAAACGTGTACGTAAATTTATAAAAATACTCTGTATTTAAAATGACAAATATATGTAACAAAATAAATTGCAGATTAACTGAGAACCAATTAAAACCAGGGTGTGGTCGCAGACCAAAACTAATTGGTATGAATTTAGTATAGTATACAATCATATATGTTGAAAAGTAAAAAAATTACAATTAATATCATATTTTGCAACTTGGTATCTCAAAAATATATACCAGAAGAATTTAAAAAATAACCGAGACGAGGGCCATTTTCATAAAAATAAGTACGTGGTTCTTCACTTGTCCAGTTTCGTATTACGCTGCTGACAATAAGGATGCTGTCTTGTATTCACTTATAACTAACTTGAAACAGGTCCCTGAACCAAGGTTCTTGTTCCTCTTTCTCCCAATATTATCTTGTTTAACCGATAAATTAAAGCACTGTAAGCCCTTAACTCCCTTCCTGCTAAGAGAATTGTAGCTTCGCCAAACGCCACTACCTATTTAAAATAATTATCTTCTAATTTTTAATAGTTTTACAGGAAAAGGTTCTTGCCTATTTTTTCTTCTACATAGAATATTTTTTAATTTATAAACTAAGGCATTTTAAGCAATTAAAGCCCGTCTTTGTAATATAATTTTAGCTACGTTCAATAGTCGGTGGAGTTAGCGTAAAAACATTTCACTTCCGGCTACCAGTATGAGATCTTGCACAATGATTTTACACGTATTAAGAAATAATAAAAAACCGCCAAGAGACACTTGATCAGAGGTCATAACCCCCTCGTTATGACGTCATCAAAATGGCCGCCGCCACAAGGAACATAGGGTCATTAAAATGCTCATATCTGCATTATAAATTATTGTATTTTGATGTTTTTTGTTTATTTTACTTTACTCTCAACCAACTTTACAAGTTTATTACAGGGATAAGTATATAAAAATAACTAACAATTATTACTCTAACTTAATAGGTATAGATTATAAAAAAAAAAAGACAGTTAAAAAAAATTAATTCGTTTTGTATTGTAAACATATGATTAACACGTTAAGAAATAAATTTATACTAGGAGATATTTTTTTAAATGAAATTTAAATAATGTTTTTTTAATGTTTTAATATTTTCGGGTAAAATATTATAGAATATTAATCCATTATATAACAATGACCGTTTTCCAAAGTTACTGTTTATTTTAATAGTTTGTAAAAAATTAGTTTGTCTAGTATCATGTCTATGAATATCATGAACTTTTGTTAACGTTATGTTAGAAATTTTTTGTTTTAAAAGTAAAGAATAAATAAATATGCAAATTTTTAAATTATATAAATTATATCTAGTTATTTATTCGGTTTATATATATTTGTTGTTGGTTCTAAGTGCGGAAATCTATGAATACATTTAATAGTTTTATTTTGTAATTTCTTTAAAGGTTTTAGTACTATTGAATTTGCTGCACCCCAAAAAGAAATTAGATACTGCATTTTTGAATGTACTAATGCATGATAAATATTTTTTAAATAATTTAAAGATATCCAATGACGAATTTTAAAGAATATCCCAATTAACGGAGAAATGTGAGTTCGAATATGTTCTACGTGTTTTTTCCAGCTTAAATTTTGATCAATATATAATCCTAAAAATTTTATGTTATCTTTGTAATTAATATTTTCCCCATTAAATATTATTGGTTGCTTCTCCATATCTAGTATTTGTTTGTCAATGTACATAAATGATGATGTATTAAAATTTAAAGTTAATTTATAAGATTGCAACCAGTCAAATATAATTTTTAAATCTTTTTTGATATTTAATTGGATGTCCCTAATATTTTTAGCATAATAAATAATTGTTGTGTCGTCGGAAAAAAGTTTAATTTGTCCACATAATTTTAATTTTGAAATAGAATTGATATAAATAAGAAACAATGTGGGTCCTAAAATAGAACCTTGTGGTACTCCACATCTTATTGTTTGATAGGAACTAATATTACTTCCTATTTTAACGCATTGTTTTCTATCTTTTATATAACTTTCAAACCAACGATAAATTTTTCCTCTTATATTATGCCTATATCAAATAATTTAACCAATAATATATGATGCTTTACACAAGTCTAGAGATAAAATGCCGCATTTTTTTTTTGGTATCTAGATTTCATTGAATATTAGTAATAACATCCATAGCTGCAACTTCAGTATCTCTAGATGCAAAACCCATATTGATTCTCGAATAGTAAATTTTGTCAGAACAGGCAAAACAGATATTGGACGGTAATTATTAGGATTATTAGTTTTATCGCTTTTAAAAACTGGTGTCACTTGAGCAAATTTAATTTTTTCCGTTATTTATTTTAGGATACCTATAATATCTACAAAAAAGGTCCTTATAAATTTGTTTTAAGACAAGTGGTTTAGAAGTGATTTGGACAATAACGTAACACTCTGCCAACTCTTATCTAATAACACCATATCCTAGCGCTCATTTTGCACTGTTTGCCTCTTGCGGATTTCTTCACTTTTTACATAGCATGCCGCACATGAAATAAAAGACGGACACGGCTTCGTCATGAGATGCGGGAGAGATTTCTGCAAAAGTGTTCTTATGCGAATCAATTACAGTAGCTCCGTAGGTGCAAATGACTTGTTTTCCAATTGGTAGATTCATATTGACGAGATTTCTGCTAAAAATTTGAGATCTTCTTTGTATTTGCTGTTAGCAAGGATCTTACTAAACGATTTAGGGATGACAACATTGGATTTCACTTTTACTCTTCGCCCAGATCCCCTCGACATTCTTGTGTAATTTTTTAAGCTCCCTTCTAGATAGCGGTCAAAAATCAAATCAACCCTGTCTGTAGATTTTAGTCTCATCAAAACGTATGGTCCAACAATCTGATCACAGTAGGTACTGTTGGAAAGCTCGACAGGATTTATACAAGAACTATTCAATTATTGTGTTTATATTAAAAAATATATTTAAAATTGTGCTCATGGTATACTTATACAGGGTGTTCCTAAATATCATGTAAATACGAAAAGGGGTAATTTTTGTCTTATTTAATGACTAAAAATTCATATAAGCAAACGCTTAGTTGCCGATCTACAGGGTGTTGAAATTTCAAGATTTTTTTATTTTTTCCTTTATAGCTCTTGTACTTTTTGAGATATTTAGCTCTAATTTGGAATATAGGTTACGCTGTAGGACTTTCATCATTGGGCATACCAAATAGTTTTAAGAATCCACAGGGCGATATTTTTTTGGGGTCATGCCCCCTTTTCTCCCCATGAACTTTTTTTTGGTGCGCCACTGGTGGATTCTAAAATACAAAATGCATTTTTGGTTTGTTCTAAAGCATTTTAATCTCTTGTAGTTTTTTCGTATTTACCATCGTTATCGAGAAAAAAATAAAAGGTTTTCTGTGTTTCGCTAGATGAAATTAAAGTTTTTTAAATAATTGGTCTAGTATGCCTTCATTAATTTTGACAATTTGCATTTGAAATATTAATTTTTGTCCACAAGTGTTTGTAAATTAAAGGTTTAAATTTTAAACTGTAGGGTGTAAAAGTGTTTGTTTAAATATTCGATATATTCACTTAAGAATGCCAAATTATACCAACTCTGAAAGGGCTGACATGCATTTTATCTATGGCCTTGCAAATGGAAATGCATTAGAAGTCAGACGTCTGTACATGGAACGCTATCCCGATAGGATGATACCTGATCATCGAATAGTCTCAAATATTCACATGCAGGCGTCTTGTGGAAACTGGAACTTTTAATAAGAATACCATTGATGCAGGTAGACCACGTACTGTTTGAACACCATAGATCGAAGAAGCTATTCTAAATGAAATAGAAGAAAATGCAGATACTAGCACCAGGAAAATCGGTAAACATTTAAATATTAGTCATCAAGTTGTTTGGCGTGTCCTACGTGATTCTCTGCTATACCCTTATCACATTCTAAGGGTGCAGGCGCTCCTTCCTCGAGGTTTTCCTTTAAGGATTAATTTCTGCCAGTGGTACCTTAATATGCTAGCAGTTAACCCCAATTTCGATTGTAAAAGACTGTTTACCGACGAAGCCAATTTTTCAAGGAATTTATTTTTAAATTTTCACAACAACCACCTTTGGGCTGAAGAAAATAAACATGGAATCGTAGAAACACATTTCCAAGAGCAGTTCTTGTTAAATGTATGGAGTGGTATAATTGGGGACCATTTTATTGGTCTTTTCTTTGTGCCTGGTCGACTTAATGGTCACTTATACAGGCATTTTTTGCAAGAAGAATTGCCTATACTACTGGAACACTTACCTCTTTTGCTGAGAAATGAAATGTGGTATATTATGCACGATGGCGCCCCAGCACATTTTTTAATTTTGGCTCGGAAGTGTATGAGAACAAGTGGATAGGTCGGGGTGGGCCTCAGGCATGGCCCCCTAGGTCCCCTGACTTAAATAGTATAATTTTTTTCCTATGGGGGCACCTCAAAACTCTAGTGTATACAACACCAGTGAATACCGTTGATGATTTACGAAATCGAATATTAGATGAATTTGAAACCATAAGAAATATTCCGAAGGTATTTGAAGAAGTACGGGCATCAATGAGAAGAAGAGCCGGCGCATGCATAAGAGTAAGGAGGTCACTTTCAACAATTTTTATAATGTAGTTTCCTTGTTATTGTTATTATTTGATATTTTTGTATTGTAATAAATCATTGCTACAAAAACCGCGCCATCCTAGTTTTAATTTTTAACAGTTGGTGGCGAATAAAATGTCAAAATAAATATAAAAAAAAAGTTATTTAAATCAAGCCAGAGCTTATTAGGCTATTTACAAAATTTTAGTGTCATCTAGCGAAACACAGAAAACGTTTTATTTTTTCTCGATTATGGTGGTAAATACTAACAAACTACAAGAAATTAAAATGCTTTAGAACAAAACAAAAAATGCATTTTGTATTTTAGAATCTACCAGCGGCGCACCGAAAAAAAGTTCATGGGGAGAAAAGGGGGCATGACCCCTGAAAAAATATCTCCCTGTAGATTCTTAAAACTATTTGGTATGCCCAATGAGGTAAGTCCTACAGCGTAACTTATATTCCAAATTAGAGCTTAATATCTCAAAAACTACAAGAGCTATAAAGAAAAAACTAAAAAAATCTTGAAATTTCAACACCCTGTAGATCGGCAACAAAGCATCTGCGGACCTACGTTTATATGAATGAATTTTTAGTCATTAAATAAGCCAAAGAATTACCCCTTTTCGTATTTACATATATTTATTTATATTTAAAAATTTATAGGTATATTATTATATTATTATTAATACTAGGGGGAGGCACCAAGGGCGTCCATAGAGCGTCTTTCAGGGGGGAGGGGCAAAAACTTAATCCATGTTTTTTTTTATATATATACAGTATGTCTCCGTAAGTTTGCATCATATGGAAAACTTTTTTATTATTCATTTTACGAAAAAAAGTTATTCTTCATAAAAAGCTCTGCATAGTCTAAAACCTAAAATGCAACCATCAAATATCGAAATTTTCCAGTCATATACGAGGTTTGTCAAAAAATGTGAATTTTTCCCAAGAATGTAAATTTTTTCCAAGAGTAAAGTACCTTAATTTTTGATATTATCAAAAATTGTTATAAAAAAAAGTTGATCAGAACTAAAAACCCCGTCTAAATATACAATTATACGCATTTATGTTGAAAAATTATTTTATTAAATTATTATCAATTATTTAATTTTTTAATTATTTATTTAATTTAATGCGTGTTATTGCCTATTTAGACGTGGTTTTTAGTTCTGATCAACTTTTTTTATAACAATTTTTGATAATGTCAAAAATAAAGGTACTTTACTCTTGGGAAAAATTTACATTCTTGGGATAAATTCACATTTTTTGACAAACCTCGTATATGACTGTAAAATTTCGATATTTGATGGTTGCATTTTAGGTTTTAGACCATGCAGAGCTTTTTATGAGGAATAACTTTTTTTCGTAAAATGAATAATAAAAAAGTTTTCCATATGATGCAAACTTACAGAGACATACTGTATAAGACTATTTAGTTAACATATAATTATTTAAAAAAAATAGTAATGTAGGCGGCGGCTAGGGGGGGGGGCAATTGCCCGTTTTGCCCCCCCCCCCCTATGGATGCTCTTGGGAGGCACTGCCTTATCTAACAAGCCGCCACTGCTATATAATAAACAAAACAACAAATCAAAAAATAATATAAACACTGCCATAACGGATAGCAACTTGTGAAAACTTTACCAAAACCTTTGTTTTTTAAACCCTCCGACATATCCGCTGCGATAAATCATAAACGGTTTGTCTCAGAGAATAATGTTAAAATATCATTTTATTTAGCTTTATTCAAGAGATTTCAAATGATGTATCCCGGTATTATATTATTACGATCCGTAGTTAAGATATAAACATTTTATCGAACCCACGTTACTCATCACGGAGCTTATATTGGTGACGTCATCACAGCGGATTCATGACCTCTCATCGAATGTCTCCCTGTGTTTTTTTGTTCCTTAGCATGTATATAAGCATTGTGCAAATTTTCATACTGGTAGATGGAAGTAAAATATTTTGGTTAAATTTATCGCTAACTCCACCGACTACAACGTAGGTATATGATCTAATATTTTCTTTAATCTTTAATAGTTTGTACCCTAAATGGTGTTTACCCCTCCTTTTACTTGATATAATCTAAATCATTTAAAGTCGTTAACGCTCGCCTTGTAAACATTTTTTAGCAGCCCCAAACTTCACTATATAATATTCTTTTAATTTTTGATAGTCCATGCCACGAAAAGGTTATTGCTTTGATCTCTCTTTCCTAAATCGAATATTTTTTAATTTTTAAAGTAACAAAACAATGTACTAGTAATAATAATAGTTATGTGGAGGCTCAACAATCGGGCAAGTAGATCAATGCGATCATTTTTGCCTACCTCTGTATCGTTTCCGAACTAACTTAACCACCTGTGCCTACGTTGAACCTTTCTGGCTTCACTATATAAAGGTCAGAATAGTAATCTCGAATAAAGCCCTTTAATAAAAACACGGACCCACTGTTACTCCCTCTGGAACAAACACACCCCGAAAGAGAACGCCTTCCTTATTTTATTACTTTTTTTCGATAGGGACTTACCAAGTTTCAACTCCTACTCCCACCCGAGGCAATTCCACCGGTGTGTAGATCTTCTATTGCCCGAGATAGAGAAAAGTTTATTTGTCTCCTGTGTTGTGTATGTCTGACTAACACCCTCAACACCCGAAGAAAAGGCAGGAAAGAGCACTGAAAAACACACAAACAGCACTTAACACTTAAGAACACTCGAGACCAGAGTATGACCAAGAGTCAGACCCCTTCTGGCCTTACAAAAAATGAGCTGGCAAATTGATCTTTAAAGATCAGAAGCCAATAACCCACGCAAAACAAGACAAGACAAGGTCCTTCTACGCCAATTAGCGCCATGTGTTTTCTTTCCCGGCCTCCAGAGGGCCATGGTGGGAATCAGCCTCAGAGATCATATAAAAAATAATGAGATGGAAAAAGAACAGGGGTTACGGACATCTTGAGAAGAGTGGCAAAACTTAAATGGCGATGTGCGGGTCACGAGACCCATCCAGATGGTTAAACAAAATAACACAGTGGCACCCGAGGATCACAAAGAAAAAGGTCGGAACATCACCAATACGATGGTGAGACGACTTACAAAGAACAGCAGGGAGAAACTTGATTTAGGTGGCTTTAAATAGAAAAACGTGGAAACGGCTGGAAAAGGCCTACATTCAGGAGTGGATAAAAATGGGCTGGGAAAGAAGAAAGAAGTTTTCTTTCCCGGATGTTTATCGTCAGAATGCTTACTATTAGTTTGTAAGAAAAGTTACGCGTCGCCAAACGCCACTGTCTATTTAATAATCTTTTCTAATTTTCGATAGTTTGTGCGGCTCGTAAATTTGTGTGTGTGTGTGGGAAAACGACAATTTCATATTTGTTTAATAACCAAGAAATCAAAATATTTTGGCTCTGGGATTGCTGGTTATTAATCAAGTTGAAGTAAACTACATTAAAATATTAATACCTTGAGGACTCGACAAATTAGAAATGAGAAATATTGTGCAAATAACTTGTTAGTAAGCTGGTACGGGGACAATTTTCATGGTGGGCTTCATTTACGCAAATAAAACTGAAATAGAACCTAATTTTTTCAACTTGTTAATTGGTTTAATCAAATAATCAAATACATTCCACCCTGTGGAGTTCTATTTAACACTGGGTTCTATACAAATTCATTTACACCATCAAGAGACACAAAGTGCAAGCTATACATTCTAGTTTTCAACACTGTTAAGGGGCTTTCAGACAACCTTAACACAGACAACCCTGTGCTATTTATTAAATTAACAAGGTAATGGCGAATATGACACTGAATTCTGAATAGCCTTTTTATGGATAATCTTTAAGCATTTATAATAGAGTGCAATTTTAATTATCCCTCCTAATTAAATATTAAACTCCAAATCCAACAGTACAATAATTATTATAAAACATGAAAATTTAATTCCCAATTAGGGTTCTTTTCTTCCAAAACTATTGCTGTACAGGGTCGCTTTTATGTATGGAAACGGTCGATTATTTGCTAAACTAAGATAGCAAGCGAAGAATGTTAAATACAAAACTTTTAGGCAGGGCCAAGACCTATTATGCCGCCCCTCTAAAGAATTTTTCCTATTTTGAGTAATACTTAACATTGACGTTTATAACGTCTACATGTACATAAGAGTAAAAAGTTAAACATTAATAAAAATGCAAACTACAAATAAAATTTTACGGGAAAGACTTTATTTTTGGGCCAGCTAATATGTTATATTAGCGACATGTTTTTTTCTTTTTACTTTAACAAAATAATAAACCAACAAAAATATACTTTTTATAATTAGAAATGTAAAACAACAGTATTTACCAGAAAATACAAAATAATAAAAAGTACTACAGCATAAATCTTGCGAAACGAAAAGTATATAAATCAGTTCTTCCCCGAAGACTACCTAATAATTAACTATAAAATAATTTTTCTGGCTTTCTGAGAAGCAAATTTGTCAATAATTGCGGTGAGATCAATTTTTTCAAAGATTTCGGATTCAATAAAGATGATGGCCAAATCTGAAAGTCTTTCTTGTGTCATATTATTTCTCAAGTAATTTTTAATAATTTTTAATTTACTGAAACTTCTTTCACCTGAAGCCACAGAAACAAGTAAGGTTAAAAAAATCCTTATTGCTAGAGCAAAATTTGGAAAACAGGGAATGAGATCATTTTTGACTAAAATTTCTAATATCTTAATTTGCTGTTTTTTACCTGGAAAAATATCTTTAAATGAAGTTATTTTATTAAAGAGTTGTATACCGTCTATATCTTTTACAATAGTTCCTTCCTCCTGTACCTGCAACTTAATATCTAAGTCCATGCAGGCTTTCATGAGGTCATCATTAGAAATGGTGTGAAACTCATACAGAAAGCAGAATATTGAATAGCACTCAGATAATAAGGTAAATCTTTCATTTATTGAAGAGATCGCGTAATCAAGAACTGCAAAATAGAAAGCAATCTTGAATTGCAGGAAGGGATTTAAAACTGGTTCATCACTGCCCTCGTAATCAAATAAACGAACTTTTTTTCTGAGCTTCGAGATGGGAAATTCGGGATCAATACCTAAATCTCTAGCAAGTGTTGTTGCTGAATCGACAAATATTTTAAAATTATCGTCAGATCTTTGGGAAAATAAATATTTTTTAAGATTATTTAAGCCTTTAATGCATTCCGCGATGTTTAATTTAGGATTTTGAAGCATTTTACTCAATACATCAATTCTTGATAATAAATCATGCCAAATTAAAATTGAACACAAAAACTTAAATGTTTCAAGACTTTTAATAGTTTGATAAATGTCACTTTATTTTTATTTCGAGAAATTCGTAACTAGTTTTGCTTAATTGACAGAACTATCTAGGCCGCCCCTTGGTTTGGCCGCCCGCGTGCGGTGCACACCTGCTAGGATCGGCCCTGCTTTTAGGGTTTTTAGAAATCTATTACACTGCACATAACTAAGTATACAGGATCAGTCAAAAAGCCATGGAAGAACAAAGTTACCTTATTTTAAATTAATTCAATATTTCAATTATTTACAAGATTCTAAAAAAAATTTTAAGCACACCACATACCCAATCTTAACCGTTTTCGAGATATCGAGTTTCGAATATCGTTTTCAAATAAATTATTAGATTCATTAATTTTCTTGTCCATCAAGTTACCTTAGAAAATATTTATCTCTATAACAATGTTGTTTTGTCATCTTGACAACAGATATGCCAAAAATACTTACATTTACAATTTGTGAACAATTTTCGCGTAGAAATTTTATTTTTAAAATGATATTTAAGTGATACCGAGCGCATTGAAATTTTAATGATGATAGGGTACGGCGATAGAACACGGAGTTTTACCCAAGTGGTGAATATTTTTAATGAATTGCATTCAGATCGGGAACCTATAACTAAATCAACTGTTTCCAAAACATTGCAGCGTTTTCATGAAACTGGAGATGTGAAAGATCGACCAAAAAGTGGAAGACCGGTAAGCGTTACTAATGAAGAAAATTCTCTAAATGTCATGTTAGATGTAGTAGAAAATCTAATAAATTCGACGCAACAGCTAAATATATGGAGGAATGTAGATGGCGCTTCAGATGAGATAGTAACTCAGTAGTGTGCTCCCAAATAACTAATATTTTAAAAGTAATTAGGCTTATTAAATACTTAAAAATAGTGTTTTGCCAACAAGTAAAATAGTGTGAATCTTGGTAGAAAAGAAAAAAATACTCAGTCAATCCCAGTGGATGGTTTTGGTAGGGAATCTGATAGTTTTTTGGATAAACTAATGGAATTCAAGCAAAAAGTCAACAATTCTTTGTCATCAATTAGTAACGACGTCATCAACATAAAGACGTCAGTTAACATGCTTCAGAAGCAAGTCCGACAACTAGAACTTGAAAAAAATGGCCACTTCCTAATTGTACACGGTGTCAAGGAGGAGAATGACCATGACTTGTACGAGGTTTTAATAAAGTTATTTAAAAATAAACTACAACAAAACATATCGCTCACCGGCGACAATAGTGGCACATCTAAAAAAAGTACAAAACACATTAAAAGACTTGAAACAATTTAAAATTTAATAAAGTTTCATCCTTCAATACTGGCATAAAATTAGTTCAGATAGTCCCTTCGAGATGGCGCTTGTGCCACTACGGACTCCCGCGTGCCGAGCTCCTTAAGTCGCATCAACACTGGCATATTTTCAATTTTCCGTTGACTGTGCTTCGTTATGTTTGAGCAATAGTGCAGACCCATCCAAGAAATAGTAACGATTTGTTTCTGCATTAGTGGCACATTTAGAGTTATGTCACTATAACTTTATTGCAGTTTTCATAGGTTTTTTTATCAAAACCGTGTCACTTGATTTCAACAATAGTGGCACATCTTACAAATATTACCTTTTTTAAAAACAAAAAAGTAACTTAGCAGTACCCAATAATTAAGCACATAAAACCACACTAATAATCACAGTCAAGTTCATTAATGATATTGAAATGAATTACAACATGAAAAATTAAAATACCACAAACTTTAAATCCACTTTTCTCCATAATGTTCAATTTGGAGTTGTGCCACTATTGCCGCCGGTGAGCGATATCATATAAACAATGTTTATCGGATCGGCAAAAAAGTAGATAATTCTAAGTTGACTGACCATCCAAGGCCAGGTGCAGTAAAATTTTGCCGGAAATGGCTTCGCAATCAATTGTTTACTAAGAAATGAAAACCTTACTTTGTTCAAAAAAGTTCGAGCCCTGATGGCCAAATCGGTTTGGACCTTTAACGAATTGGTGTATGTTGAAAGTGACGGGGGTAAAAGTCTAATTCGAAATGAAAGTGAAATCAAAGACTGTGCTATTCCCGCCGACGGGTAATCTGAGGAAATTAAGTGATCTCCTGGACAGAATGTCGCGACCATCTCCCATTCTATTGGTAACTATTATCTTTCCCTCTAAAAAAACTTAAATTAATTTGATTAAGGTCATATTATGTATAAAGACACTTAGGGTAGTAGTTAAAGCTTCAAAGTACAAATTCTTAATTAGTTATTTTGCATCATACAAAGTTTATTTCTGCATATTCCGGGTTATGGAGTTTATAAAATATACTTACAATATAAAAAATTGTTCTTTTTAATAAATTTAAAAACAATACAAACTACAAATTTATAAAAAATAAAAATTTTTATAATTTGGCGGCACCGCAAGTGCCCTCTGTATGAAGGTCATCGCGCCGAACAGATTTTTTATCGTAGTTTTTATGTTAATTTTAGTAGAAACAAAACATTGTAATCAACTAACTTTAAATAATTTAGGTGCTTTACTTTTGTCTTTGGTGTTGAGTGGCGAGCTGTGTGTGGTGCTGGTGGGATGGCGTTGGGGATTGGGCGGGTGCTGCGACTGGTGGGGGTGGGGATCTTGTGATGTCGGATGACTACGATCTGGGCGAGCGGACGTCAAGTTTTTTAGAAAACAATTTAAGCACTAGACAACATGACACATTATGTATATCTCACTTAAACATAGGATCAATAAAAACAGGTTTTGATGAATTTATTAATTACATGTAGGATTACAATTTTGACATAGTAGCCTTGTCAGAGACGTGGCTTTCAGTGGATGACAGAAGTAGTACTTTTTATATTCCCAATTATAAGCTTATTAGACTAGATAGGGAGGCGAGAGGTGGAGGAGTAGCTTTTTACGTACGTCATAATAATATTATAAAGGTTAGAAAAATCGATTTAGACTTTGATACTCACAACCTTTTCGAGTATATTAGT
This sequence comes from Polydrusus pterygomalis, assembly GCA_963969555.1. NCBI lineage: Eukaryota > Metazoa > Arthropoda > Insecta > Coleoptera > Curculionidae > Polydrusus > Polydrusus pterygomalis. The sequence continues at coordinate 16,863,760 of OZ018384.1, forward strand.
ATCACTTTTAAAATTATCAACAAACAATATCTTATAACGTGTATCTATCGACCTCCTTCATTAAATACCGATCAATTTACGCACTTTATTGAGGATTTTTTCGGTCAAGTTGTGCCTTTTTATGATTACACGATTTTCTTAGGGGATATAATAGATTTTATGCTAAACTCCCCCTCAAAAATTAAGCTACAGAACATATTTCAGGGTTTTAATTTGTCGCAGGATATTAGCGAACCAACTCGCGTAAACATACATCAAAACACCTCGAGTTTAATTGACGTATTGGTAACAAATGACCATTTCCAATTAAAACAATCACGATCAATACCAATATCTGATACAATAACGGATCATCATCTTATTTATGCCTCATTTGAAATACCAAAAAAAATAATAATAAAAAAGTAATCCAATTTCGTGATTATAACAATATTAATACGGAACATTTTCATAATGACGCGATGCAACTTCCTTGGTATGATATTTACAATATACATAATATAAATGTTAAAGTTGACATTTTTAATGATAATATCTTATTTTTGTTAAATAAAAACGCCCCCTTACGTGCTAAAACAATAAAAGAAAAACCGTTTATTCCCTGGATTACAGAAAACCTCAAAAGGCTAATAAAATTACGTCATAAGTCTCACATTAAATAATTAAAAAATAAAACCCCTGCACGTTTACAAAATTATCGAGAGTGAAGAAATTATACTAAACATGCTATAATTAGGGAAAAAATTTCTTATTTTCACGAAATGTCAGGGAAGAAAAGAAGGGATTTTTAGCGTATCTTAACACAACTAAATCTTACGCGTCATATTGACAATGTAGAATTACCTGAAGAAATCTCAAATCCATTACAAATAAACAATTTTTTCCTTTGACAAAATACATTTTTATAACTCTCACAAGCATGCCAACGTAAAAAGGGAACCTAATTTCAATTTAATTGACCAGAAAACAGTAGAACTGCTATTAAATTAAATAAAAACAAATACAACAGGGGAAGACGGTATAGCTGTTAAAGAATTAAAATTTTGTTTACCGTATTGTATTAATCCCTTAATTATTATTATTAAACGTTGCATATTAAATAATGACTATCCTGTTCTTTGGAAAGACACATACATAACCAAATTACAATTTTCTGTAAGACTTTCAATTTTATTACGGATTGTCAGTCAGGATTTCGGCAGGGCTTCAGTACTGCTACAAGTTTAATTAACATTAAAACCATATTCGTCGTAACGAGGAAAATAAGCACAGCACCTGTCTTGCCCTGTTGGATTTTAGTAAGGCATTTGATACTCTTAACTTAATCATAATATGTTACTAGCAAAATTAAACTACTTCGGTCTTTCAGCAGGTTCCATTACCTTTTTTAAAAACTTTCTCAAGGAAAGATCATGCTGTGTAGGTATGAAGAAGGATTTTACCTCCATTAAATCAGAGTTTAGCCCTATTACCAGTGGCGTACCCCAAGGATCAATACTATCACCACTGCTTTTTTCTCTCTACGTAGCCGATATGCAAATTTATATTTCTTTTATAAATGAAAATTTGCAGCTGTCTCTCGATAGGTTTAACTCGGACTTGGCGAGCATCCAACGTTTGTCAATAGATAATAACCTTACATTAAATGCATTAAAGTCTCAGGCTTAATTTTTAATAATAACAAAAATATAAGGGAACAGGTGTCGAATCAATTTCACATCGAAGTGGGCGATAGTCGAGTTCCTCTCGCAATTGAAGCAAAGAACTTGGGGATACTTTTGACACGAGTCTCAGTTTTCAATCACATGTTAATAATAAACTAAAAATAGCTTCTATGCGCCTTAAAGCTTTGTATCATTTAAAAACATATATAGATACTACCGAAAACAAAATATTTTTTTTAGCGAGAGTCTGATAATTTCGTTGTTCGATTACGGAGACATAGTGTATGGCGACTTGCTAACACTACAGATATCAAATAAAATTCAAAAACCACAAAATAGCTGCATGCGGTTTTCATTTAATATACCATACCGAAATGACGTAACTCCTTATCTAAATAATAATTCAATCTTAAACATGAAAAATCGCAAATGTTACCATATGTACCTTAATGTGTATGAAATGTGTAAATTTTTCATTCGCTTGTGAAAACTGTACTTCAAGCTTTCACCCAAGCTGTGCGAGACAGGCTTTTTTTAGTATACAGTGAAAATAAAGTAAATTGTGCGCGTGCGAAAGGTGAGGCTAGGAACCAAGAAAACATTGTTACACAGGAGGAAATGGATGAAAATAAAATAAAAAGTGTTGTGAAAAACTTATTTAGTAAATATTTATTTTACACCATTTAAGAAAAGTATACACTCTGATATAGCAGATATGAAAAAATCTGTTCAATACATGTCGAACATTTTCGACGAGCAGAAGAAATCGATGGACCGAACGTTCGAAGAAATTAAACACCTGAGAGAAGAAAATGCCACTCTAAATAAATTCAACAAAGCAAAAAGAGAAAGAAAATAACCTAGTTGTTAGTGGGACTCCTAACCAGGACCAAAAACCTAAAATAACGATCATGAAAGTAATTACAGCCATGAATATAGCAATAAGAGACGGCGACTTGAAGGATGTCTACAAGGTATCAAAAAATGAAAATTCACCCATATTGGTGAAATTTAGAGACCATGAATGCAAAATAAAATTATTCAGAAGAGTAAAGGAGACAAAGGGCATAAAAAATAAAGATGGGAGTCAACAGAAGCCTATATTTCAATGATGAACTGACCAAAGAAAATGAAGTCCTATTAAAAAAAACACGAGAATATAAGAAGAACAAAGGCCACAAAACAGCATACGTCTTCAACGGTAGAATATACCTAAAGAAAAATGAGAATAAGAAGTAACAATGACCTTGCATAAAAAGCAAGTACTCTCTCAAAGTTTACCATTTGCTTGTTGTGTTTTTTATGTTAAAATAAAAATATGCGTACCATTTTTCCAAAATGGCTAGCATCGAAAACGTTAATATTCGCTACATAAATATAAGAAGCTTAAGGCATAAAATGGATGATTTGGAAGATATCTAAAGGGCAATAAAAAAACCGTACATCTTGTAGTTTTAACAGAGACATGGATTTACGAAAACGAAAAGGATTCCTTTGTTTTACCATTTTTCTCGGCAGTACATACATACAGAGCCACTAGAGGAGGAGGCGTAGCTATCTATACATATAAGAGACCATATGGAATTTACAATAAACAGTAGTCTGCAAACTAAACATAGTTGATCATTTCATATCTGACCACAAAATAATCTATACAAGCATAAATAGGATAACATACAAAAAGCGTAAAGAAAAAATAGAAAAGAATATATTAAACCGGGATCAATGGATAAGACAGGTAAATAAAAGAATTACACAAGAAGAATATTGAGTTTTTAGAGATTGGCAGACATAATAAATCAAGAAAAAGAAGTTTGTACCAGGGTTTACACAATTAAGATATAAGCTATATGTTAGATGGAAAAAAACAAAAAATGTGTATTTAGAAAATGAATTTAAAAAAATCAGAAATGAGGTCAACAATAAGGAAAAGGCTACAAAAAGAATGGGTAGAAAGACAATTTCAAGAAGCTAAAGGAAACTCTAAAAAAACATGGAAAGTGTTAAACAATTTAAGCAACAGAAACACACAACCAAAACAAAAAATGACCAATCAGCTAGGACAGACAATAGAAAACCATAGAGAGGGCAGACTTGTTTAATGACCATTTTACAAGAATTAGTGAAACCTTGGCGGCGTGTATAAACACACGTGCTTCACAAGTTTTCATGGAAGAGGAAAACACAAACACAATTTTTCTGCAACCAACTAACATCGACGAAGTTCGAGATATAATAGCCAATCTAAAAAATGACCGTGCGCCAGGTGGAGACAAGGTTACAAAAAAATACTTTAGCGCCATATTTGAAAATGCTGGGCCAATTATTGTGAATATAATAAATGGGGTATTACAAGATGGACATTATCCAGATGAGTTAAAAGTGGGAAAAGTAATACCTATACATAAAAAAGGAAGTCAAACTGATTTAAACAACTATAGACCCATAACATTACTTAGTATATTTTCAAAAATTTTGGAAAAAGTTATAAAGGTAAGAGAAGATAAAAGTAAATTTATTACAACTACTTTTGACTTTGATAAGGGACAGTATGGCTTCCAAAAAACGGAGCAACTCCTTAGGAACTACAGTGGACCTCCTGAAATACATAAGCAGCGAAATGGATCAAAATAAATATGTGGCTACAGTTTTTATAAATCTTCAAAAGGCATTTGATACCGTTGATATACCGCTGATATTAGAAAAATTAAATAAAATGGGATTTCGAGGAATCTGCCAAAAACTCCTAAAGTCGTACTCAACCAATCGAAAACAGTGTACGATCATCAATAAAATCTCAAGTGATGAAAAGGAAATTAAAGTGGGTGTAGCCCAAGGCTCCGTCCTAGGTCCACTGCAATACCTTCTATATGTTCATAATTTAAAATATGCTGGTTTGAACTGTAAATATTTTATGTTCGCGGATGACACTGTACTAGTTTTTACCTTGGATAACCGAAACACCCTTGAGCACACTATTAATAGTGAATTGAAAATTTATTATAAATGGCTGTGTCAAATTAAACTTACTATTAATATCGAAAAGACCGTGTATATGATTTTAAAACAAAAAATAAACAGCAAATCAAGCTAAACATCAAACTAAATAACGCAGTTCTAAAAGAAGTTACACACTACAAATACCTTGGCCTAAACATTTCAAATGACTTTTAACGCACACATGGATCACGTCATTAAAAAACTGTCTCCCATTATTGGAAATATTAGAAGATGACCTCATTAATTAAACAAAAATACACAATACCTCTTATACAATTGTTTTGTTGAACCACATTAAGGTACTAAATACCATGTTGGGGAACAGGCGAATATATGTTGGACAAGCTGCAGAGGTATCAAAATAAAACTCTAAAAAGTATTTTTTCTTTAAACTACTATACGACGACTAGCTATATTTATAAACGTTATCCGTTCCTAAACATCAGACAATTAAAATAACTAGAATAAGCAAAACTAATACATTGTTTAAAAAATAAATTACTAAAATCAAGTGTAGTGTTGAGCAAAAATTTGGACTTTCATAATTACAACTTAAGAACAAACATAAACCTTAGAAATAAGTTCTCTAGAGCCAAAAAGTGTCAAGACTCTCCAATTTTCCGAAGCATCCAGGTGTATAATGAAATACCCAAAGTCATCATTAGTAAAGCAGCCAAAAAGACTTACGTACATTTTAAAAATTATATTAAAACTAAAGACCATCCCAAGAATTAACATAATTATGTTTCATTATGTGTACTATCTATATTTTAGCGACTGTTACCTATGAAAGATTTTTTATTTTGATTGTAAGTGTAGGCCTCGGTGCCAGTATCGCTGTACTGATTTGAGATCATAAATACATTTTTTAAGTTTAAAAAAAAAGTTCATATAAACTTTTTTCGTATCGGCCTCCTCTTCGGAGATATAGGCTCCCAAAGAGCTAACATGGAATTAAGTTTTTGACACATAATTATTAAACCAACAGGTATATTTCAATTTTTTTTATATGATCTACACCAGGTTTCAATTACTATCCCAGAAAGAGTTGCGAATTACTTACAGCTGCAGGGACGGACTGACTAGCTGTGATACTAATGTGCCCATTTTTTTTACGCCCTGTATTATAGAAACTTTGGACAACGTTTTTTACATACCTTCAACTATTGACAAAAAAGTAAGTACTCTTCATTCATGTCGCTAATCCTAACCGTTTTCGGAAAACGTCATTTTATTTAGATCATGTATTTAGCGTATTTCGATAAAAGATACATCTTTGTTCCTATCAAGTGTTCAACCTTCAACCTTATGATATAAAAACTTCAATCTAAAATTAGAGTTTAACTTTTCTGTTCTGTGTAATTCTGCGAATGGCCAAAAATGTGCGTTTTATTTTATCGGCACCAAAAAAAAAGTATTGTCAAAAAAAAGGATCCTAAATGTTAGTAGTTGTCAACGTTTACATCACTGGCACATTGATTCCTTACTTTGATATTAATTTAGTGTTTTTCGAATTTCGTGGTAAAACTAATTGTGAAATAATAATTCGAAATATGGAATACACGTTCAATGAGTATGCAGATATGCATCTGATGTATGGTCTTGCATCTTCCAATGCTTTGGAACCCAGGAGGTTATATCACGACACCAATGCTTTGGAACCCAGGAGGTTATATCACGACAGATTTCCCAATCGTACTCTTCCAGATCAGAAGACATTTCAACGAGTTGAACGTCTAAGGGAGAATGGTGGGGGATTCCTTTTAATAAGGTATAATTAGGTAATGTTATTGACTTTTTCCATAACTTTAGGAAATTTTGCGAAAAGAAGTAGGTACTGATGCTGGTCAGGGAAGAACAGTACGTACGCTGCAATTAGAGGAAAAATTTTAAATGCTGCATATGATACTCCTTCAACGAGCACTCGAACATTATCAGCGCAGTTTAATACGTCGAAAACAATAGTACATACATGAAGTTCTTCAAGAACAGCTGTTATACCCATATCATTTGCAAAAAGTGCATGAACTGATACCTGAAGATTTTCCCCGTAGAATGCAGTTTCCAAACTGGCTATTGGATCAGCAACGAAATAATAATAACTTCATTAGCACTATTCTGTTCACGGATGACGCAGGATTTACCAAAAATGGTATCATGAATACATAACTCACATGTATGGGCTGATGAAAATCCTTATGAAACTATTGTTTCGCATTATCAACATCAGTTCCAATCAATTAATGTCTGGGCAGGAATCGTTGACAATTTTTTGATTGGACCATTCGTATTGCCGGCACGATTGAATTGAGTACTTTATTTGGAGTTCCTTCTAAACGCTTTTCACGATTTAGTAGAGCACTTACCACTTGAAACTCGTTGAAACATGTACTTCATGCATGATGGGGTACCACCTCATTTCAGCGTTGCTGTGCGGGAGCACCTGAATAACGTCTATCCATGCCGTTGGATAGGCCTATTGCCTGGCCGCCTCGATCTCCCGACCTAACGCCATTGGATTTTTACCTGTGGGGACACCTGAAAACCTTGGTGTATTCCACTCCGGTTGATAGTAGGGAGAAACTTCTACGAAGAATCACGTTTCAATGTGATCAAATAAGGAACAAAGCTGGGTTATTGTGGCGGGTACAGCGATCCTCAATTCGTCGTGCCGCGAGACTTCACGGAGCCCATGTTGAACCCACTTACGAAGTTTTTAACTAAGTAGATAAAGTTTAAAACTTCGTAAGTGGGTTCAACATGGGCTCCGTGAAGTCTGATACACTCGCGGCACGACGAATTGAGGATCGCTGTACCCGCCACAATAACCCAGCTTTGTTCCTTATTTGATCACATTGAAACGTGATTCTTCGTAGAAGTTCCTCCCTACTATCAACCGGAGTGGAATACACCAAGGTTTTCAGGTGTCCCCACAGGTAAAAATCCAATGGCGTTAGGTCGGGAGATCGAGGCGGCCAGGCAATAGGCCTATCCAACGGCATGGATAGACGTTATTCAGGTGCTCCCGCACAGCAACGCTGAAATGAGGTGGTACCCCATCATGCATGAAGTACATGTTTCAACGAGTTTCAAGTGGTAAGTGCTCTACTAAATCGTGAAAAGCGTTTAGAAGGAACTCCAAATAAAGTACTCAATTCAATCGTGCCGGCAATACGAATGGTCCAATCAAAAAATTGTCAACGATTCCTGCCCAGACATTAATTGATTGGAACTGATGTTGATAATGCGAAACAATAGTTTCATAAGGATTTTCATCAGCCCATACATGTGAGTTATGTATTCATGATACCATTTTTGGTAAACCCTGCGTCACCCGTGAACAGAATAGTGCTAATGAAGTTATTATTATTTCGTTGCTGATCCAATAGCCAGTTTGGAAACTGCATTCTACGGGGAAAATCTTCAGGTATCAGTTCATGCACTTTTTGCAAATGATATGGGTATAACAGCTGTTCTTGAAGAACTTCATGTATGTACTATTGTTTTCGACGTATTAAACTGCGCTGATAATGTTCGAGTGCTCGTTGAAGGAGTATCATATGCAGCATTTAAAATTTTTCCTCTAATTGCAGCGTACGTACTGTTCTTCCCTGACCAGCATCAGTACCTACTTCTTTTCGCAAAATTTCCTAAAGTTATGGAAAAAGTCAATAACATTACCTAATTATACCTTATTAAAAGGAATCCCCCACCATTCTCCCTTAGACGTTCAACTCGTTGAAATGTCTTCTGATCTGGAAGAGTACGATTGGGAAATCTGTCGTGATATAACCTCCTGGGTTCCAAAGCATTGGTGTCGTGATATAACCTCCTGGGTTCCAAAGCATTGAAAGATGCAAGACCATACATCAGATGCATATCTGCATACTCATTGAACTTGTATTCCATATTTCGAATTATTATTTCACAATTAGTTTTACCACGAAATTCGAAAAACACTAAATTAATATCAAAGTAAGGAATCAATGTGCCAGTGATGTAAACGTTGACAACTACTAACATTTAGGATCCTTTTTTTTGACAATACTTTTTTTTTGGTGCCGATAAAATAAAACGCACATTTTTGGCCATTCGCAGAATTACACAGAACAGAAAAGTTAAACTCTAATTTTAGATTGAAGTTTTTATATCATAAGGTTGAAGGTTGAACACTTGATAGGAACAAAGATGTATCTTTTATCGAAATACGCTAAATACATGATCTAAATGAAATGACGTTTTCCGAAAACGGTTAGGATTAGCGACATGAATGAAGAGTACTTAATTTTTTGTCAATAGTTGAAGGTATGTAAAAAACGTTGTCCAAAGTTTCTATAATACAGGGCGTAAAAAAAATGGGCACATTAGTATCACAGCTAGTCAGTCCGTCCCTGCAGCTGTAAGTAATTCGCAACTCTTTCTGGGATAGTAATTGAAACCTGGTGTAGATCATATAAAAAAAATTGAAATATACCTGTTGGTTTAATAATTATGTGTCAAAAACTTAATTCCATGTTAGCTCTTTGGGAGCCTATATCTCCGAAGAGGAGGCCGATACGAAAAAAGTTTATATGAACTTTTTTTTTAAACTTAAAAAATGTATTTATGATCTCAAATCAGTACAGAGATACTGGCACCGAGGCCTACACTTACAATCAAAATAAAAAATCTTTCATAGGTAACAGTCGCTAAAATATAGATAGTACACATAATGAAACATAATTATGTTAATTCTTGGGATGGTCTTTAGTTTTAATATAATTTTTAAAATGTACGTAAGTCTTTTTGGCTGCTTTACTAATGATGACTTTGGGTATTTCATTATACACCTGGATGCTTCGGAAAATTGGAGAGTCTTGACACTTTTTGGCTCTAGAGAACTTATTTCTAAGGTTTATGTTTGTTCTTAAGTTGTAATTATGAAAGTCCAAATTTTTGCTCAACACTACACTTGATTTTAGTAATTTATTTTCTAAACAATGTATTAGTTTTGCTTATTCTAGTTATTTTAATTGTCTGATGTTTAGGAACGGATAACGTTTATAAATATAGCTAGTCGTCGTATAGTAGTTTAAAGAAAAAATACTTTTTATAGTTTTATTTTGATGTTCCCCCAACATGGTATTTAGTACCTTAATGTGGTTCAACAAAACAATTGTATAAGAGGTATTGTGTATTTTTGTTTAATTAATAAGGTCATCTTCTAATATTTCCAATAATGGGAGACAGTTTTTTAATGACGTGATCCATGTGTGCGTTAAAAGTCATTTGAAATGATTAGGCCAAGGTATTTGTAGTGCGTAACTTCTTTTAGAACTGCGTTAAAACTACAAGATGTACGGTTTTTTTATTGCCCTTTAGATATCTTCCAAATCATCCATTTTATGCCTTAAGCTTCTTATATTTATGTAGCGAATATTAACGTTTTCGATGCTAGCCATTTTGGAAAAATGGTACGCATATTTTTATTTTAACATAAAAAACACAACAAGCAAATTGTAAACTTTGAGAGAGTACTTGCTTTTTATGCAAGGTCATTGTTACTTCTTATTCTCATTTTTCTTTAGGTATATTCTACCGTTGAAGACGTATGCTGTTTTGTGGCCTTTGTTCTTCTTATATTCTCGTGTTTTTTTTAATAGGACTTCATTTTCTTTGGTCAGTTCATCATTGAAATATAGGCTTCTGTTGACTCCCATCTTTACTACTACAGCGATCCTCAATTCGTCGTGCCGCGAGTGTATCAGACTTCACGGAGCCCATGTTGAACCCACTTACGAAGTTTTTAACTAAGTAGATAAAGTTTAAATTTTTATATTAAATATTTCCTAAAATTATGGAAAAAGTGAATAATATTACCTTATTATACCTTATTAAAAGGAATCGCCCACCATTCTCCCTTAGACGTTGGTCCACTCGTTGAAATGTCTTCTGATCTGGAAGAGTACGATAAAGAAACATGCCGTGATATAACCTCCTGGGTTTCAACGCATTGGAAGATGCAAGACCATACATCAGATGCATATCTTTATACTCATTGAACGTGTATTCCATATTTGGAATTATTATTTCACAATTAGTTTCACCACGAAATTCGAAAAACACTAAATTAATATCAAAGTAAGGAATCAATGTGTCACGTTGACAACTACTAACATGTAGGATCCATTCACAGAATTACACAGAACAGAAAAGTTAAACTCTAATTTGAGATCGAAGTTTTTATATCATAAGGTTGAAGGTTGAACATTTGATAGGAACAAAGATGTATCTTTTATCAAAATACGCTAAATACATGATGTAAATAAAATGACGTTTTTCTGAAAACGGTTAGGATTAGCGACATAAATGAAGAGTACTTAATTTTTAGTCAATAGTTAAAGGTATGTAAAAAACGTTGTCCAAAGTTTTTATCATTCAGAGCGTAAAAAAAATGGGCGCACATTAGTGTCACAGCTAGTCCGTCCCTGCAGCTGTGAGTAATTTGCAACACTTTCTGGAATAGTAGTTTAAAGGGTACCTGGTATACATCATATGAAAAAAAAATTGAAATATACCTGTTGGTTTAATAATAATTATGTGTCAAAAACCTAATTCCATGGGAGCTCTTTGGGAGCCCATATCTCCGAAGAGGAGGCCGATACGAAAGAAGTTTATATGAACTTGTAGTATTCTTTTCACGTGTTCTTTTCATATCTAAGATATTTCCCACATTTTCACCGACACCCTGTATATAATATTGGTCATAATCTTGGCTAATTTTTTTAAATTCTAACACGACGTCTATATTCTCGCCCTGTCGCGGTTTTAGTTTCCTTGGGTTACCGGCCCCTGCCGGCGGCTGGCGTGCGTCTGATCTCTTGCGCCACTACTTGTGCTCTCAGCCTATGCCACAAAGATTATACCTATTAGGTATTTACCATAATGCCAAAAATAATTTATTAGCCTTATTACTACCTATGGATACTTTTTTGTTTTGTTAAAAAATATTAATTTTAGGTTAAATTTAGATATCTTAGAAATAATAACACATGCATGAGCAGTACCATTCTGGGTGCATAAATATGCGTTTCAGAACTATCGGTTTTTTTATTATCGCGTTACTTGTCCAATTTGTCATATACTATTTATTGCAACTACAAATTGTCATTTTTTTTATTTGGCAAATAAAAGTATTTGTATTTGTATATAACTTGACTTTGACTTTTTATTTCTACTTTCAACTGTTGATAGCTTGCCTTTTTAAAATTGACACACCTAATAGCCTTGGGCGTCCGCAAATACTTTTTCAGGGGGGGAGGGCTCATTAAAATTAATTAAGGTGTGTAAATAATTGTTTTATTAAATAACATAAATGCTCTTCTTTATATCATCGGGTTGCTATTGATATTATTATATTTACAATCAAACTCGATCATCCATCAGAACAGAGTTTTTTTATTCTTTAAACCTACACACTATGTTCCAAACATATGCCAAGTGTATTGGAAGAAGTCAGTTTACAAAACTAAGCTTTAATTATTGTAAACATTTACATCGACATGAAAATTTATACAGAAATAATAATAATAATAATAATAATAATAATAATAATAATAATAATAATAATAATAATAATAATAATAATAATAATAATAATAATAATAATAATAATAATAATAATAATAATAATAATAATAATAATAATAATAATAATAATAATAATAATAATAATAATAATAATAATAATAATAATAATAATAATAATAATAATAATAATAATAATAATAATAATAATAATAATAATAATAATAATAATAATAATAATAATAATAATAATAATAATAATAATAATAATAATAATAATAATAATAATAATAATAATAATAATAATAATAATAATAAACGTCTTTTATTCATTATTGATTACAGTTTTTTTTTATCTATAAACAAAATATACAGCCATCACAGGGCGAGATTTAGCTGCGGTAGCTGTTCTTGCACCTAACCCCGTATGTCTGTGTACAGTAAAAAGGATAAGTAACTAAATAAATAAATTTAACATATCCATAACCATGGTAACAACGGGTAAAAGAAGGAAAACATTATACATAATACAAATTAAAACTAGACAGGCACCTATACTTGACATAAAACATAAAACAAAACTTTAAAAAAGATAAGAAAGATTTTGATTACAATATGCGATCTCGATCTCCAAAAAACACAACCACCGATTTGCTCCGATTTAGAATCAAGTTGTGCTTTCTTGAGTACTCAGAAATGCTGTTGAGCTCTCTGTTAATCACAAATTCACCCACATGGTGCTCATTGGGGAGAAAACCATAACTTAGTTGAATATCATCAGCATAAATCTGGTGCGAACAGTCCTTTATATTATTTATTATATCCGCCGTATATATTATAAATAACAGGGGTCCCAAGATTGAGCCCTGAGGTACACCCGACACCACAGGCAGCAACAATGAAGTTTCGCCATTTAAAACGACCATTTGATATCTATTCCTCAAATAGGATGATATAAAGTCTACAGATGACTGTTCAAATCCATAATATTTAAGTTTCAAACACAGGTCATGGTTGATGGTATCAAAGGCCTTCGAGAAATCGAGCAACACCAATGCAGACACCCCGCAGGCGTCCAAGTCCCCCACAGTCCCGTCCAAGACTCTTGAAAGCGCAGTAGCTGTACTGTATTTCTCCCGAAAACCAGACTGACAGTCAGGAATAATTTTATTTGCATTAACAAATTTATTCATTTGAGTATATGCTATTTTCTCAAGAATCTTGGACAGAACCGGTAGCAGGCTAACCGGGCGCAAGTCCGCACAGGAATCGGGATTGGTTACCTTTGGTATAGGCTATATGATCGATGTTTTCCATGCTTTTGGAAATAACCGCGTTCTAGGCAAACATTGACTATGTGAGTGACGTAGGGAGTAATAAATGGCGAGCAATAATGAAGCATTGACCGTGTTATGCGATCAGATCCAAATGCATTTGACTTGATGCTTTGTAAAGCCCGGTTAATTTCATCAATAGTCGCGGGGGCAAAGTTAAATCTATTATCAGAAAACTGTTCCAAGCTCTGATATCTTTGCATCATTTCATCGAATCTACCTTCCTTGAAAACCGAAGCAAAATATTGATTTATTGTATTTACATCCGCTAAATGTCGAGGTATATCTTGTTTGTTGGAATTTTTAACATTAAGATCCGCTAGCGTTTTCCACGTTTTTCGGGCATCACCCCCATCAGCCACAGTACCAATAAAAGCCTTTTTGCGCCGACGAATAAGACTTAGTGTCGAATTTCGCAATACCTTATATTGATCCCAGTCCTCTTTCGATTTAGTTCTTTTATAAGTAGTCAGCGCATTATCTCGACTTCTCATTAATATACCAATGTCCTCAGTCAACTAAGGAGCCTTGGGTCTTGTAACGCGAACTGTTCTCAGCGGACCATGTTGATCGAAAATATGTGTGATTAGTTCATTAAAATACTGAATCTTGTGCTCTATGTTAGGCATATATAACATGTTATTAAATGGTAGTAAAGCCAGTTCTTCATAAAACAATTCATTATTAAAATTCTTAAAATCCCTATATGTAACAATTTTAGGTTTGAATTTAACCAATTTAACATTGAGCTCACAAGTGACCATTCTGTGATCTGATATGCCATCCGCATCAAGAACCTGTGAACTTTTTACGAGCTCCCGATCAGAAACAAATATAGGATCTAAAAGTGTTGCGGTACTACCCGATATTCTCGTTGGCTCATCAACCACCTGGGAAAAATCATAGTTTTCGAAGCAATGTGTGACAGGATTATCAATGTTTAGAAGATTGACATTAATATCACCCAAACAAACAACACAATCCACAGACGGAATCACAAGAGATAACACACTATCAAGCTGGTCCAGGCCAGACTTAACATTAGACGTTGGTGGCCTATAAAACACAGAGACAGCGAAATTCTTACCATTCACCCTAAATTGCACCCATAATTGCTCAATGTCGCTCTGCGCGCAGTCCGCATGAATAATCTTAGACTTTAAATTTGTACTAACATAAACGGCGACTCCTCCACCCCTTGTCAGATGATCCCTTCGAAAAAGCCTATATCCATTAATAAGAATAGCATCATCACCTGTCTCATGAGAGAGCCAGGTCTCAGAGACTGCAAGTACATCAAGCTTTTGTTTTTCAATTAAATTGACTAACTTGTTAAACCCTGTATAAAGCGACCTGACATTTAGGTGACCAACTCTTAAGCCGTTTTTCATAGTAGTGGAGATTATTGATATAACCACCCACATTTAAAACTATATCAACACTATTGCAATCACTCTGAGAACAAAAAAAAAATAAAAATTTTAATGTTACGCTAAAGCAAGGAATCTATCTTAATATGCACTTAAATTATTTGTTTTAATGTCCTGATATAATTTATATGATTTAAATATATAAAATTGCGAAAATAACAAAAATGTTAGATTTGCAAAAAGAATACTAATAATAATCACTCTGGTTTAGTCCATTTGTATTAATATTCTAACCACGAACGAGTGACAATAGGTTTAAAATATATTGTCTATAAACTTCGAATAAAGCCTGAAAAAATAATAGCACTAAAGTAAAAATCTAAAAAACAATAAACACATCTATGCGCTCAGTAGTCCAGTGACTCCAGTGCAAAATATTCCGCATCAATCGCAATTGTCCCAAAAAGAGAAAACTGAGTTATTTATTTTGTGAGCGTGTGATTAGTCTATCACCGGTTTTATTAGCTTCGCCTTTAGGAGTGCTGCCGGTACTAGTTCCGCTGGATTTATTCTTAATTGTGTCCACTCTTGAACGTAAAGTCTTGGTATGCTGGGGTTGAATGTGCGATACCTTAGATTTTGGCGATGATGGATTATCAGTAGGCCCAGAAGGATTCGTCGCCCCTCCCTTCACTGCTGTAATAGTTTGATGCCCAGTATTTGGGGAAGTGATCTGGTTGGCCGGCTGCGATAAGATATCAGTAAAATCAAATGTAGGGGTACCTGGAGCACTAGTAGATAGCCTTAGCGGCGGTGGACCAAAGACGTCATCTTCAGTTTCCGTTGCGGCAGTATGACCTGGTTCCTTTCTTTTTTCCACTAACTGCTCATAAGTGTATATTTCATCGCCGATGTATAATTTGTTGTGTTTTATGTGAGCAGTCAATTTCCTTTCTCTTGCCTTCTTCAAATGCGATACCAGCACTTTGTTCATTTCACGATCCTTCTGACAGAGATCGTTTGAAATAAAAAGGCCTTTATTCTTAAGTTTGTAGACGTTTTTGAAAATGATATTTTTTATTAGGTAGGACGTTACTACTACCTACTTAAAGAACCGACTTTTAAAAATAGTCTGTAAAAATTGAGACAACTACGTGATAGAATCCAATATGTATCTCTTTATGTAAAATTCCAATAGTACGGTGGTTCTGTTGGCCTACAATTATTAGATCTGTAGTTAACAAATTTTCAAAAATTACTGATTTCAGAATAAGTATAAGTAATTATTTTATGAAACTGATTTATCATGGAGTTATTTTCAATTAAAATAAAACTTTTGTTGATTTTCTGAAATAAATGTCAAGATTTGCAACTAGCATTAAACAGTAATTATTATGTGACAATAACTATTACCTGTCGTTTAACAACATAACATTGTACGACTCGCACATCTACATAAAATGTACCGGTCATGTCGTATGTACTACATAAAATGTACCGGTCATGTCGTATGTACTAAGTTTGTCTGGAAGAATATCTGTATTAAAAACTGACTCTCTTGTGTCTCAATGTTGCAGCGTGGTTGTTAATATAATTTATATTATTTTAAAGCTTAATATTTTTTAATTAAAACATGAGTCTTGTGGTATTCTACATAATTTAAAAGACCTTTCAAAATTATGTTCATTCTTTTAGTTCAAAAAAAAAAATCTTTAGTTTGCTTAGCTGATGAAATTTAGCATCGTGTCACGAAAGCGCCTTATTATACTTTACTATTTAGTAAGACCCTGCGAAAATACTAAAAGCTAAACACAATTTACATGAAACAAAAGCTCTGTATAATAAATTCCTTTTTTTTTAATTTCAGGCAGAGGAATCGGTAAGCAAAACCCAGAAGACTAGTGTTACACAAACTGAAAAAAAAACCGCATCCACCACTCAACAAAAGCAGTACCGGGCTGTCAACCTAGATAAAATCCCATTACCCAGCACAGGCGGCCACGTAACTGGTAAGTTTATGTACACACATCTAAGTGCAGTTTTCCTGGTATCGAATATGTCAATTTTCTGGAGATGTTACAGTTTTTTAACTCTGTTCATTGATCATTAAATTTGTCTTTCAGCATGACTGTTTATTTCATTATATAATTCAAGTGGTCTAGAGCGCTAATAAAATGGGTAAATTGATTAAATGCTGAAACCGTAAACTTATGGCATTTTTGGACATACGTTAGTATTAGTAAATAATGTAGAGAATTTAGGATTTGAAAATTAAAACAATAGTTTTATCATTTTAATTATGCTAAATATATCTACTGATAATGTACAAAAAGTAGTAAATTTAAGATTATTAAAAACAACAGTTGTATCGTTTTTAATATTATGGTAGGTAAGAATGCAAAAAAAATCCTTTAACAACTTACTAGAATCAACAACTGAATTCTTGAAACTCAGCATAAAACAAATACTCTAAACACAAGAAATGAAACACGAATTATGTTTCACAAACAATTGCACTTGTTTTAAAAACAATTTATTTGAGAAACGTTACAAAATTGTACTTTTACAGGAGACACTTTAACTGCAGGAAGACTGAGAATTAAAATGCTTCTGCTTATAGTTTACAATTCGTTTTTATACGCTTAAGATAAATTTCGGGTTAAAGGGACAATTAACTAAAAACAAGGAGGAAATGCGCTTATACAATAGTCATAAACTTATCTTAAAGTAAAAACATAGTGTTAAAAGATTTTAGCCATTAAAGTTAATTATATAACTCACGTAACACGTCGCGTCGGTCCCTAAAAACATGAAATGTGGTTATTAAAATCTATAGGGTAAAACACCCAATTATTGGCACCCAGAAGGCAAATACGTCAAATTATTCTATAATTTAAATTATTTAAAATGTTTCTAGAAAAAATTAAACAATTATGTCGTTAGATATTTGTATTAAGCTTATGTTACAATGTTTATTTAAATAAAAACTTACTAATTAACTTAAAAAATTAATATTTTATTCTAAAATGCTGATTTACCAGTAATTGGCACAGAATAGCCAATTATTGGCACCCCAGTAATTGGCATGTAAAAATATCGTTATTATCACTTTATTTATCTATACCATACCTAGTAGGTACCTAGGTACTACATGATTTACAAACAAAATTGTTAATGTTTGCATTTTCGTTTTCGTTTTTCAAACAGTGTAAGTGGTATTGTCTACCGTAGCATTTCAGACACCTGAGTCCTTGTTTATGACCAGTTATATTGTAAGTACAAAGGTAACAAAGGCCGCTAACTACGCAATTTTCTAACAGTTCAATATTAATCATAGGTGATTCTGAAAATATGTTCCTTTTACATATATCTTGGGGTTTAATCACAATATTAGAAATTACATTTACGGTTTTTGCAAGAGTTTTTTCTAATATATTTAAGTAAAGGCCGTCTTTGCTGAGAGTTCCATTTGATTCGTTTTTTTTGTCTAAATTAAAATCTAAAGAGTTACTCTTAATAGTTGTTTTGGAAGTTATCAGTTTTTTATTAGCTTTTTCTTTGTTCGTTTTTCTGTGTCCTTCCTTTTTTGTTCTTGTGCCGCAAGTCTAGCAAGTTTTCTCTTATTTTTTTCATTTTATTCCCTATCTTTTTGTTCTTTTTGATCAATCTGCGTTTTTTTCCAACCGGTAGACGTGACTACGAAGGAAGTTTTTGTTACTTGACGCTTATTTTTTCTTTGAGGAGTTTTAGGCCAATCCAATAACGAGTTCATAGAAATATTTTTTTCCTGCGTTTCGATAATTTCTGATCCGGAACTATTATTTTTCATATCATTTAGAGTTAAAATATTCAGCTTCTATTATTTCCTTTCCAAGCTTTTTAGGAATGTTAGTTGAATTACAATTCTCCATAATATCGTTACTTTGTTCAGCTTCAAATATTTTATGAACTGGAAGAAATCCAGTTTTGTTATCATCGTTTAAACTTGCCGTGATGAAACGTTCACTATCGTTTACAATAACTGATGTGTTTTTATTGTTAACTTCTTCTAAGTTTATGTTATTTAACATATTCTTTTCTTTTCCATTTTGTAATAAAATATCAGAAATCAATTGCTCATAAGTGACTATAGGTATGTCTTCTATGTCTAATTGGTTAGTAAAAGTTTCACTTGTGTTGTTTTCAGTCGACATATTTTCTTTCAAATGTTTGCAAATTTTGGAAACCATACACAAATAATTAGTATTGCAGTCATCGGCTTCCCTATACTCAAAATGTTCAATTATTTTTAAATTGTCTTTTTGGGTTTTCTCTTCTCCATTGCAAGACAGAATTTTTCCATAGCGTCTTTACTGATTTAAAAACTGCTACATCACATGGTTGGAGTATCCTGGTAGCATAAGGGTATAGGGCTATTAAAATAATTTTTAATTTTTCACACAATTCACTTACTTGTGAAGTGAGGTGAGACCTGTGGCCATCAACAAATAAAATGACAGGAAATTCACAGCCATGTTTTAATAGGGATGGATAAAATACCTTGCCGACATATTCATAAAAATTTTCCGATTTCATCCATCCGTTATTGCTTAGCCCTATACCCCAATCGTTAGGAACTGAATTACCAACAGCTGGTGGGTAATCGCTTGTATGGATAAATAATCATTGGCGAAGTTGTTATCCCCGAAGCCGAAAAGGTAAACATGACCGTAAGATTTTCTTTTGCTACAGGCCTGTCTACTTCATATACATTTTTGGAACCTTTGGGTGCTATCACTTTGGTTTCTTTTAGTCCAAGAAGGAAGCAAGTCTCGTCTTCATTAAATACTCTAGCCGGGTCATTTAGGATTGAGTCGTAGCCCTTACTTTTTAAGTAATCCAAGATTCCATTAAACCATTTCTTTAAGTCTTGAGGAGAGATAGCAGCACTGCTCGGCGTAACTGCTTCAGCTGTTCTCTCAGTTAAGCCAGGAAGACGTCTAAGGAAGGACTCATACCAATGATTACCAGGTAAATTATCCTTAAAAGGTGTGTTTCTTCCATTTTCATCAAGAAAAGCTTTTACTGAAACCTAAATATCCTCTTTTCGGCGTGGGAATCCCTTTTTGTGCGATTCAATTATCCATTCTATCAAAGTTTTTTCCTCTGGAGGCAATAGAATGGGTGCAGGACCATAAGTAATTTTTGTAAACTTGTTGGATAACCGAAACTGTATGGTAGCTCTTGGTATGTGATACCGTTTAGATGCTTCTTTCTTAGACATTCCATTTTTAAATGCATTAATGGCCAATTGCAAATCTTCTTCTGTATATTTTTTCTTATATGGCTTACTCTTCTTAACTTTAGGCATTATTGGTTATTTTGGTCTGAAAAAAAAATTACTCTTAAACGTAGGCCTTATACTTTTCGCAACGCGGATGTATTTTTACGTTTTTTGTACTTTATAACTAGGTATCTGAATATAATTTTATTAAAAAAGCATTTTGAAATAGTTCTTAATAAATTTAGTAGTGCCAATAACTGGTGTGTGAAAAAATGTATTAAAATCCATTAATTGGCCCAGTGCCAATTATTGAATTAAAGGCTATTATTTCTTTGCCTAGTTATTGGCACCCCTGTAAATTAAACTTATTAAACATTTTGAGGTTAGAAAACAGCTTAAAACGGCTCTAAAAATATTGTTTTAATTAGGGAATATTTCATATGCCTAGAGAAAAACACAAACGTCTAAAGAAAGGCGACTAAGTAAAGGTACTTGCCTTAAGAAATTTGCTCAGTATCGGTGAAAAACTAACACTGTTTTTAAACCAAAGACTTACACAAGTAACGCTTGTAGGTAACTACCGCCAAAATGATTCGCTAAAATAAACAGTGTTGCTAAGTTGTCTTCATTATATTAAAATTGTGCAATATTGACGATCCGTTTAAAAAACACCGTTTTAAGTAATAGTGCCAATGATTGGGTGGGGTGCCAACGACTGGGTGATTTACCATATCAGAAAAAAGATTTTTTGACGGACTTTCTTAAAACCGAGCATTAATACCCTATAATAAAACACGTAATTCTTATTTTTTTGAAAATCTGTCCTGAATCCTGAATTTGAAGGGGTGAATTTTTGTTTTACTGAAAATAAGTCCCTATAGCGACCTGCGGGACCTAATTACCTATAGTTTGTAGTAAAAAAATACAATTCATAAACTAAGTAATTAAACGACACTGACTCTGGTATTGGCATTCCAATTTAGTAGTCGGATATTTCGAACAGAATATGTAAAATTTTTGTATTTTAAGTTTCTTTCTTAACTATTGTTATCCGAATTTAGATGAAACACTGACATTTTTAACATTAAACTTGTCAAGGCGATTACAAGCAATTACCAATTCCTTCGGAAGACTTTTTTTATTCGGGAACCGAAAAAACATTAAAACGTTGAAAACATTTTGTGATTGATTGTTAGTATGGCATCTTGACACTGCACAACGCATTTTTACAGCAATAAATAAATATCAACAAATTTGACACTCACATATAGCCAAAAACACAATTTAACATAAGATAGAAATGGTTCTATCTAACGGTTCACCCAAACCCTAGCTACGCCACTGCGTTTACAAAAAAACCGCTGTTCTGACGGTTTCTGTACGGTATTAAAAATGTACAAGCAGACAATTTTAGTCTTTAAAAATTGAAATTGAGCAAAACTAATAAATTCTCAAAATTTCCTCCTTCCATCAAGAACCACAAAGAAATAATAAGAATGTATTTTCTTTACGCCGACCTTAAACCACATAGATAGCAGCACTGAGCGCATGCAATCTAATGAAATGTCTTATCCACCCATCCACCGTCTACGAATGTCATAAATCTCGTAAATTATTAATAACTGAATTAAAAATCTTCGGCGTCCGTGCAACCTATTTTTTACGCCAAAAACATACCTTGATATTTTTAGCTATCAAATATTATCCACCTTAGATATTCCCTAAGCGCAGCTGCTCATACATTACATCGCGGTTTTTGATAGTAATAATATCCATCCTTTCCATAAGATGAACATTTTCGACATTGACGAGTTAGTCTTATCTTAAGTTTTGTTCGAAGCGGCCAAAAGACATTATAGCTTCGGTGTTTCGCGACTTTTGTGATTTCAAATCTGCCTGTCCTCAAAACGGTCGTGCTTTAATTTTCACAAAAGATATGATTTAAAACTTTTAATAAAGGATGTTTTCCTGGATTCATGTACCAGAGGTTCCAGAGGCAACCTGGGAGGAAGTTAATAGAGTGTACATTCCGAAATTAAAATTTATCACATATTCTGAGTTTGACCACGCTGAACATCCGATTGTCTGTAGAAACGTCCCTTCTGTACCTGTATCGGTAGAAAATAGAGGGTTTGGTTGTGATTTTGTTCCACTAACTTTTCTGTCCTGTTTTACTATAAATACACGCAAAGGTAATAGTTATAGTTATAGTTATAGTTATAGGGCCATTCCACTTTTAAGCATTATGCGCATCACAAAAATATTTATTTTATTTTATAATTCGTATAGCAAACTAACAGGTAATTGGTGCAGGCGTGACCATCTCTATGAAAGTGACACGCTTGCCACAATTATTCAAATGTTGTCTTTTTACCTAGGGCGCAAATAGATTTTTTCTTGTGATGGAGGGGTTTTCTTATGTTGAAATGCATTTAATGAGAAGGAAGTAGACAAAATTGTAAAACAATTTAAAATTATTAACATCCATAAATTACAGCTTTGAATGTAAAACTGTATTCTAAGACTATATAGTCACTACCAAAAAAGGCGCAGCAGGCTTATTTTTTTTATAGTGAGAGTAGTGCAAAGTAAACAAATTAGGTGGCAATTGGACTTTTATTTAAGTTATGGATTCTTGAAAGAAGGGAGGGTTATTTCCTTTTTGCAAACCCCTTAATACCTATTGAATATGGCCAATAGTTTTTTGCTGTAAAAGTGTTTATCCAATAGTTGCATATGCTTTTAGAGCGAAAGTAATTTTTACTTCTTACTGGCAAACACATAGCGGGAAGGACTACAGAGATAAATCCACGAAATGCCTTGAGAAGCATATAAAATTGGCTAAACTTAATGAGGTCCGATCAAAAAATAGATTTTTGTTGTAGTTGTAGATAAATATTTCGATTTTTAATCTTTTGTGTACATTTTTTTTTATAAAGAAATCATTAGAAGAGTTCGTCCTGTTTACAACTTGTTTGCCACCTTATAAAAACATGTTCTTTGTTAATATTATACATGTATACATTGTCTGTTTTTTTGGCAGGCTATTAAAGGCTACAGGCTTAGTTAAATATAAAATAGCTTAATTAAAATAGTGATGAAAGGACTATTTTGTGGCAGAAAAGGTGTCTTCACGTGTTTAATTTGTAACAAAAACTAAAAAAAATACATTTCTAAATTACTTATTTTAATCAATAGTACTAGTAAGAAATAATTTAGAGATCATAATAACATCTAATATAATTTTAATCAACACGGTATACAAGAGTTATAAAGTGCCTAAATATAAACCATTTCTTATATTAATAGACTAGAAAAAACATTCTGCAATATTTTTTAGAAAGCGATCAATTGCGTTCATTATCATGTGATGTGCTGCTAATATTTAATTTCGATGTAGGGTAATAAGGCCGGCCAGGTAATAATGGCGACCAGGTAATAAGGCCGGGATCGGTTGTAATGTACAACAAATTAATAAATAAGACTTCTAGTGCAATCTTTGTATAAGATGCCTTGAACTAGTGTGGATAATGCTGAGCGACTAATTTTATAATGTTCCCGACCCGCTGTGAACACGTGTTCTAAATTTGGTGAAATATTATGTCCAGTGTTATATAAACCCCCTAATAAAGAAAGTTATATTTATGTTGATATTATTATTAAGTATTTTTGTTGATATTTGATCGCATGTATTTGTAGTGATATGAACTACAGTTTTTTGATCTCGCATGTATCTTGTCAACTATCGTGTACAATTTCCAGGCATATACACTATGTCGCTATCCACAGTGTTTATAACCAACCATTAACCATAATCCACCATTGCTATTGTTTATCATTATCAATCGCTTTGATCCTATAATTTGCTACTGCGTTCTCGTGTAATTCCACTTCTTCCCCATGTCTGTATTGTAAAGTGAAATTGCTGCGTGTGGGGGTATCCACACATCCTTTTTTTTATTTTCTCTCATATACTTCTTTGTTGATTTTGTGGGTTCCACATTGCTGTGCGTACTAATAACTATCTCATCACGCACCAGTATAATAGTATAGTAATATATAGTAGTAATTATCAAGGTTTTATAAAAAAAAACTCTATTAGACATGTTAGTGTTTTAATTTTTTTATAATAAAATAAACATTTGTTTGTTATATTATGAACATATCTATATATTGTAAAAGTTCATTACAAACATATTTAAAAAATATATTGGGAAATATATCGTAAAATTCGGATTTTTTTATAGCTATTACAAAAAGTATAAAAAACAAATTTTACCAAAGTATTAATAGGCAGTAAATAAAAGGTGCGCTAACGAACCAATGCAATGTTCGGAAGAGGGTTAAGTTCTAATCAAACCTTACAAGCATATATAGGCTATATTTATTTAAAAGGTAGACGAAAAGAATGTGTAGATATTATAGAAGAAAAAAACATACGAGTATAGTATTTCCAAACCTAATTAAATTGCGTAAAACACTAGTTACTAGGGCGGGTCGCGTCAAAGATCCTCCGCCTGGTGCTGGCACATCTGAAAGCTTTGTTATGTTATCAGGTAGACAGATTATATAATTTATGTTGTATGCAGCGGGCCAATAGGGAGACATTAATTTTGGGTTTGTTCGGGTTGGTTATTATAAAAAATAATAATGTTATTCCGGACTTTTGAACAACCCTGTATATCGATGTGTTACCATCGAGCAAATAATATCAATATATTTCTTTTTGTCGCATAACATTACGTCCAAATTATTAGGGCATGGCAATAATTAATTTTTGAATTTTTCGAAAGAGCAGTGAGTATATGAACTCAGTATGAATGTGCAGTTAGCGAATCATAAATCCGGATAGTCTTTTATTACTTTGTAAACATATCTTTGAAATTACCTTTTATGTCCAGGAATACATCAAAACTGACAACTGGTAATCAAAAAAGTCAAGTTACTGTTTGAATTTTGACTGTTCGTTTTCCTAGTACTTATACCTTATTTATGCTCGACAGAGAGATTACTACCTAGAATATATTTGGCGTCCCGTCCCGAAAAGCACCGTCAAAACATAAAAAAAAAGTGGCTTAAAACGCATAAATTGAAAAGAATCCCAGGAACTGAAGGACAACGAATATTAGGGAGCAACAAAATAATAATCTCCAAAGATTTTTGGAAAAAAATCCTTTCAAAACTGACGTATCGGTGAAAGAAGACACGGATTTTTGGGGTGTATTAGGTTGGAACAGCGCAAAAACGCATCAAAAACAATGTACTTAAAAATCATTTAGCTCCAAAAAAAAATCATTATTTCGTTGCAGCTAATAAGGAAAATGAGGTTGACGTTTCATCGGAGTTTTACGAGGTGAATCAAAATTTCTGGCGTGTTCCCGAATTTTTGGAAGTTTTGATGCACAGGCATAAGTAGATATTTTAGAAACCATAATGTTACCATCTGTGAATACTGTATTTATTTAATGATAACTACTTTTACCAACACGACAACTCTCCAATCCATACTGATACTGTCCGAGTATTTACTGATTGGTTGCAGCAGCGGAATAAGTTTCGGACTTTTCCTTAGCCTTCGCGAAGTCTAGACTTAAATCCAATGGAAAATGCATGGGTAGTAAAAAATATTAACAAATTCAATGATTTTCGTCCACCAAACGCAGACGAGTTATGGCCGAGAATTCAAGAAGTATGGCTTAAAATAACTCCGAAGATTGTTCAAAATTTGGTGGCTTTAATGCCCACAAGATTAGTTTCGATCATTGGGAAAATGGAGCAATGACAAAATATTAGTTTTTTTTTGTTTTATTTAGGTATTGGTCAATTTGTTGCATTTGATTAAGTTCTTGTTCTTTCTCTTTGGTTTTTATAAATACATTATAATCATTACTAACAATACTCCGTAGTTTATTTCTCATAAAAGTGGAACATTTAACCCTTTAACATAGTTACGTACATATTTTTAATAAATTATATTATCAGGTAGTACAATTTAATTAAAAAACAATTATTAAAAAGTGACAAAATATCATTTTGGTGTCCGAATTTCACGTTCGTTAACTGTGCGTTCTGTAAAGAAAAAATGACGTCATAATCATCTTTCTTAAAATAAAACTCCAATTTAATTATTAAATATGCTTATTTTGTTGAGAAACTTGAATTTCCAAAATCAACCATTTTTTTTAGTCTTAAATGTCATTAAATATTTTATAAGTCAATATAGCAATTTCCAAAAACATAATATATTATCAAAATATTTAGCAAAAAATTCTGCGTCGTATTTTTCCTGAATAGCCAGAATGTTATTTCTTTTTAATATTTATGTTACAACTATTTTTGAGTCAATGTTGCAGATCAAAAATATAGTAAAATAAATATTATTAGAATATTAATTTTACCATTGAAAATAAATATTTTTAACATTAAAGGTACATTTCGCAAATTAATAAAAATTTGGTCTTTAGAAAAAAGGGAATTAGTAATTTAGTTAATTTTAGCCAAAAGTTTAAGCAAGTAAATTGCAACTGACAGATACTTACCTTAAAATAAATAAACTATAAAGTAACTTTACGACTGAAGCGCACTTCTTATTATTCCTACAAATTTTGAATACGTATAAACTTTACTACAAAACATTCCTTTTTAGGAAAATCCAATCGGTCATTTCAGAAACAACACATGTCAATATACAGTGACCGGCAGAAAGTACGCACCAAAGGGTATTTTTTTTTATTTTAAAACTTACCAATTTTTTTTTGCGGTGGAAAGGTTCTGCATGTTCTTAAACAAAAAAGAACATAAACAAAACTAGTAAATATTGCGTCGTATACGAGGGAGAGGTGAAAACGTTCAATTCACTCAAGAATAAAGTGCTCTTATTTTTTACAGTAGACATTTTTTTATTACTTACTTATTATTTGTACTTAAAAGTTATCCATAAATACCAAATTTCAGCTTAATAGCACAAAAAAATGTTTTTACTTTTACTCATATATCGAGTCGATAGGAGCTATGCAACCTATAAATTTAGTTTTTTAACAGCTCGGGAGCAATTAGACACATAACTTACTTAAATTTGTTTAAATATGCGAAAACTGGACGTTTAATTCAATAACGTCAAAAATAATCTAATTTTTCTGGTGCACACCGTACATTATTCTATGGATAAGCGAAATAACTTTATGTAAAATAAATGAGGGTTTGCTTCATACATTTAACAATATTTTTTAGTTCCAAATTTTTCAAAACTCCTAAATCCATTGGTTCATGAATTAAAGTTTAAACCCTTACATTATAATTTTCGTTTTCATTGAAATCTAGTTGCCATGAAAAATATTTAAGATTCAAGCTAACGTTAAGCGTCAGTTGTTGTTTTAGTTGTAAAAAATGGCTGAACTAAAATTGTCTTTACAAGAAAAAATTGAAATAGTTTTGATTTTTGGGGAAAATCACAATTCTTCTTGCGAAACGGCACAAATTTTTAATCAGAGACATCCCCATAGAAATATAATTCATTCAACCGTTTTAAGAATTGTCAGTAAGTTTAAACAAACAGGATCAGTCGAAAATAAATTCAAACAGCCGCACAAGAAAAACGCAACTAATGAAGACACAAGTTTAAATGTGTTGCTGTCTGCTAGTGCTGGGCGATGTTCATCGATGTTTTTGAAACATCGATGTTCTCTTACCGATGTTCGATGTTTTCTTCATCGATGTTAGAGGTCATAAACATCGATGTCGGCATATAACAAATCAAGAAAACTAGGTTGTTATCTTAAACTCAATTTTCCCAGCACAAGAAAGTAAGAACGAAAGCTTTAAAACTGTTAAGCGTTTTAGGTACTTCTGTACCATCTGAGCGTCTATTTTCCAAAGCCGGCGGAACTATGGCCCAAAAATGAAATAGCTTGCAAGGAAAGAAATTTTCTAAGTTACTTTTCTTGCAATTTATTAATAAAAAATTCTGGGACGCTCATTAATAGTTTTACAAAAAAAAATAGTTTATAAGTTGTAAGTGACTGGAATTAATGCAGTTATAAAATATAATGTTTCAATATTTGTATTATTTTTTTGTTATAGAAGTTATTTATATTTTTTAAATTTTTTTTATTTACTATTTTGACGTTTGATAATTTTTCAATTCTTTCCAATAAAAAGTTTATTTTTATTTTTTATATCTAATTTATTCCTTATCGCAAATATACTTTTTTTAATATCGATGTTTAAACATCGATGTTTTACAACTGATGTTTTTAAGCCATCGATGTTAGCTTTCGATGTTAACATCGATGGTCAACATCGATGTTCCACTTCGATGTCCCAGCACTACTGTCTGCAGTCGAAGCTCCAACGATGCCATTGTCTCAGAGACAAGATGATGTAAGTGTCTCTGAAAGGTCAATACGAAGGATTTTTAGGAAACATAATTTCAAACCCTATAAGCCAAAATTCGTACATACCCTTCAGGCAAGGGATTTTGATGCTCGCCTCGACTTCTGTTTTTGGTTTCAAGGTATGATAGAAGATAATCCGTACTTTGGTAGGCTTGTTTTCTTTACCGACCAAGCAACTTTTTCTAGTAACGGTACAGTAAGTTCACAAAATTGCCGCTGGTGGTCAAACGAGAACCCCGACTTTGTGATCGAATGTAGGAATCAATATTCGTTCAAGACGAATGTTTGGTGCGGTCGTATTTTAGGACCATTTTTTTTCGTGAAAATCTAAATGCTGCAACGTACTTGGAGTTTTTGCAAACCGTTTTAAGTGATTTCATTGAAAATCTGCCACTAAATGTCCGTCAGGAATTATATTTTCAACAAGATGGCGCGTCAATTCATAGTAGGTACTACTATTGCAGTAAGGGAATGGTTAGATAACTACTTCCCTAATCGGTGGATTGGGCGCTTTTCTGAAAACCCTTGGCCCGCAAGATCGCCCGATATCACACCAATGGATTTCTTTTTTTGATGATACCTTAAAAATAAAGTTTTTAAGCATAGACCATTTCGAAATCAAGATCACTTAGAAGAAGTCATCAGACACTGCGTTAGACAAATAAATCCTACCATTCTACGAAATGTTACAAGGGCGCTTATTAATAGAACCATCAAGTGTATCGAAAACGACGGAGGGCATGTAGAACGTTAACTTACTGTGTTCTTTTATGTTATTTTAACTTGTTCGCCGTTTTTCTTACTTATTATTACATGACTATTAGACTGATACTTGAAGTTTTATTTCCTTTACTTTTATGACAGTGTGCCGTACCGAAATTCTCCTTTTCACCTTATGTTTTAAATTTAAGTAAGTTATGTGTCTAATTGCTTACGAGCTGTTAAAAAACTGAATTTATAGGTTGCATATCTCCATTGACTCATTATACGAGGGGACGTCAAAAAAAGTAAAAACATTTTTTTGTGCTATTAAGCTGAAATTTGGTATTTATAGATAACTTAAGTGCAAACAACATTTCCTAATAAAAAAAATGTCTACGGTGAAAAATAAGAGCACTTTATTCTTGAGTAAATTTAACGTTTTCACCTCTCCCTCGTATACGACGCAATATTTACTAGTTTTGTTTGTGCTCTTTTTTGTTTAAGAACATGCAGAACCTTTCCACCCCAAAAAAAAATTGGTAAGTTTTGAAATTTAAAAAATCCCCTTTGGTGCGTACTTTTTGCCGGTCACTGTATATTGACCAGTTTGATTTTACTTCAGTAATATAAAGGAATTTCAAAATATGTATTTTAGAACATTTCAGATAAAGCAAACTAGACCAAATTCTAAAGGACTAATTTTTAAAAATGTTGAAGATATTAATCAATTTTCATTATACAGTGTCACCGGATCGTCTCACGAATAGGTGGAAACAAATGAAATTTCTTGAGATGAAACTTTATATTCTAGGGTTTAACCCTGCTTCGGTAGAAACTAATTCGTGTCATAATTTTAGTTTCGAAAAATTAAGTATGTCTTGGAAATTTACTAATAAAGTGCTTTTTTTCTAGAAAATACGAAAAAATGTTGTTAAGGGAAGCGTTGATTCGGGGATACAATGTATATTAATATTTAAACAATTCTTTTCATTTCCTACAAAATAATCCAATCATTATGTAAATTTCTCAAATGACCGATTCAATTACACTCTGTACAAATGATTTTTTAACAATGATTTAAGTTAGGTTATTTTGCTTTTGCAGCGGCTTAAGATCATTGGTTTCGATTTTCACAATTTTGAAATCCTGTTGTATTAAGAGCAAACACTAGTTACGCCTTCGTCATTTCATTTTTTGATCAATATTTCGTTACTTCCTCGTTTTATCCAAAAATCGGCCAAATATCTGAACCTTTAACCTTCCTTGTACGGTTTCTTTTACTTACAGCTTTCAGTTTATTTCAACTTTCCTAGAATCTATTCTCTGCCTAATCCTCCGTCAGGCTTCCAAAGCTATACCATCACCTATACTAATTAAGTTAGGAATTTTATTTATATGCTCAGTTATACTGTAACACTGTAGAATTATTTTAGGAAAATATTTTTATATATACAGGGCGTTCCAAAAAAATGTGACAGCATAAAGTTTTATATAGGGTAATTCCGGTAGAGATGCCGGCATGGTAGAGATGCCGATTGACCATATTTCCGAACGTACTTATCTGCAAGACATAAGTTACGCGAATACGCATTTACGTGTCAGTGCCTATCGACGTCTGTAGACAGCATTGTGCAATCTCCAATAATTTTTAATTTAACTGAGATTTTCAATTTCTGCCAACTAAAAAGTTTTTCGGAGTATAAGGTTAGTGTACTGTACTTACTTTATAAATGTTCTAGTATACAGTTTGCATGAATATAGTGAAACAGCATATAATGAGGTTATACCTCTGCGTATTTGCGTCCTCTGTATCCCAGTTGCAACTGTTCAGGGGCATTCGGCATCTCTCCCGGAAATTCGGGAGAGATGCCGATTTTTAGTAGGGTGTCAAATTACTTATTAAAAAGAAAAAAGTGTAGAGGCATCACTACCTTAAGCTTGCGGCATCTCTCCCGTAATATTAGGTAGAGATGCCGGTTTACAGAGTGTGCGAAAATGTTTTTTTATTGTTTGTTGCATTTAGTTTTAGGAATAACAGTGTCTTGTTTAAAAAATAAATATTACATCCGATAGCCTTAGTTTCATTACTTAATGATTATTGTGAAATTAGTAAATCAAGAAAATGTGAAAAGTCGGCATCTCTCCCGGAATTACCCTACTTAAATGGGACACCCTATATTTTTTTCTATTTGTACGTTTGTATTAGTGTCCTTTATTATTTTAGTATATGATGAAGAATTTGAATACATGTCAAATGTAGGGTGTCCCATTTAAAAAAATGTAACTTTATGACACCCTACTTTTTAGGCGCACCCTGTTAAAGTCATAATACTTTTAAAATGTGCCAGATATCCAACCGTACCCTAATTCAAAAGGTTATTATCAACAAATCTTGTCTTTAAGGCATAACATTATTCCGCGCAATCGTTGAGTCAACCGGTACTTAAACGGATATTTAAAAAAAAAAAATAATAATTTTTTTATGAAAGAGCTCATTAAAATGGTTCTTGTATTGGACAAGAGCGAGAAAAACTGGTTTCTCAGTAGAATTTTATTACTTTTTTACTATTTTTGGTCCAATGCTATGTGCTGTGTAAAATTTAATCTTTAAAGTTGCATAACTCATTTTTTTTAAACGGCAACATGGCGGCTCGTCGGGTTGAGAAGAAAGAGGATTTTATTACGATTATTTTGATACCACACACTATTAGGTTTAAGAAAAGCTGCCAGTAAAACTTTAAAAAGTTAACTTGGAACTTTCCTAAAATGAAGCATCTTTTGAGAATAAATTTAGATTTAAATGCATCAAGTAGCCTGTTTTGGGTAATAGTGCCGGATTGGATGATGCCGATTAGGATATCTTTGTGCGTAATGTCGTGCAGCATCGGTTGAATTATTTCTACATTCTCCAAACACTAATAACATAATATCAACTTTTTCACTCCTTGTAAAACAATTATTTTCCATGTTTTTAAACAACAAACTAATTTACTTTGGCAGAAGCTGTCGGCATGTTAATTGAAGACACAAGTGAATGAAGGGCCTATGTAACACTTTTTTCAAAAATGACATTTTTCCATAAATGAAGGGCGTATGTACCTAAAATTCGTTCAAAACGCCTTCCGTTACGATATATCAATAAATAAAGAAGTTTTCAGTGGATAAAGGACCCAAGTACAAAAGAACTTTATTTATACGGATAAAAGACCTATGTACTAAATACACATGTACATAAGCCCCTCTTCCATTCGATATGGACGAAACGATTCTTTAAAAGAATGTCCGACAAGTGTTTCTGACTTTGTCATTCAAAATGACTGTAGAGTTTACACTCCTCCCGGGACTACCTCAAGAAGTAAGAGTTTTTCTAACTATACTTGTTTTAAGTATAGATATTTAAAGTCAAAGTGTCATTCTTTGAACTTTTAACAAAGCAAAATGATCTATACTTTTTTCATTACAAATAATGTATTTTGTTATAGTGAATAAAAGACCTATGTACTTTTTTTTCTGATTTTTATAAAAAATAATGACTAGTACTAATTTATGTTTTTTCCGTTTTAATATTCAGTTAAATAAAAGTTTATAAATGAATTTTGGTTTTTTTATGTCGCTCCCCAAAAAACTGCCAAACAATAAACTTTAAACTGAAATATCTCGAAAAAATGATTTTGCTTCATAGGCCCTTTATCCACTTGTGTCTTCAATTTTCTTCAAGGCATGATTTTGTTTTATCAGTTTTGCTGGTCACAGGTTACTTGATGCATTGAAATCTAAATTTATTCTTATTTATTCTTAAAGATGCTTCAAATTATTTATATAATTATACTACGTATGTAGAAAATGTAAAATTATGTTTTAATAAACCATTTTAAGAAAAAAAAAGGTTTCGCGATATTTTTGGTTGGAAGTGATTATTATAAATATAGAGGCTTCATTTATCTGCAATAGAATATTACTAATGTTTAATATTACCTATATGGGGTGTCCCAAAAGTAATGGGACACAGAGCAACAGCAGACTCCCTATGGCGAAATAATGGGATTTATTCAAACTTGCCTTATCCCAAAATTGATAACAACCAAGATCAAAGTTTTAATTTTGTTTTCGTTCCTTTGCGATTATTTCTTAACGAAACGACATAGCAGCTCAAAATTAAGGATTTTGGGGTTTGTTGAGGTGAGGAAATAAAAATTATTTATTGTTTTTGTGTAACCGGTGGAGGGCACTGCCTACGATATGGCCCACTCCTTTTAGCTGGCATAACTTTGTTTAGGCTTTTTATATCGATCCGACTATTAGAAAAATAAGTTACTTTACTTCTTTTACATCAAAAAAGTATAACTGATTGAAGTCGCTAGGAGTAACCATTTTCGAGATAATCGCATTCGATATTTTTAATGCAAGAATGCTAAAATATTTATAATAATTGTGTATTCGTATTAGTATTATTTATCACAGCTGGCCTTGATAAAACAACGACGTTTCTAAGGCAACAACATGTTATACGAAGTATTATCTGTCAAAGTTATTACATTTTTACGTCCAATACGTAGAGATTATAAATTTTTTAGTAATGCCTCGACATAATTTATTTTCCAATGCGGAGATATGCGAAATTAACTAAATGGACAGTTCCCTAAACGTTGGACAGGCCGTGGTGGCCCCTTGCATTGACCGGCGCGAAGTCCGGATTTTAATCCAATGAACTTCTGCATTTAGGGTTATTTGAAAACCAATGTTTATAATGAGTTATAATGAGTTAAATCAAAAAATTATAAATTCTCCTAATTTGCTCAGACATGATGAAGATCTCTTGTTTAAAGTCCGACAGTCTTTTGTAAAACGTATAGCGAAATGTATTAAGGTCAATGGTGGCAATTTTGAACAATTGCTATAACGACGTTACCATTGTTATTTCTAACTATTTTGTTACTTTTAAATGTTATTAAACTAAGTATTAAATAACATTTTTGATTAGAATAAAATTAGTAATTCCGTATACGAAAAAATGTTTTTATTAGAAAAAAATAGTCAACCTTAAGTATCTACATTAACTTTGACAGTTAGCAAATGTAGCTGATTTTCAATAATTTTAAGTCAGAAATTCACCCGTAGCTCGATTTTCCGTTGCTTTTGGACTACGTACTTAGTTGCATTGGACATATGAAATGCGATTATCTCGAAAATGGTTGCTTCTAGCGACTTCAATAAGTTATACGTTTTTGATGTAAAAGAAGTAAAGTAACTTATTTTTCTAATAGTCGGATTGATATAAGAAGCCTAAACAAAGTTATGCCAGCTAAAAGGAGTGGGCCATGCCGTAGGCAGCGCCCTCTACTGGTTACACAAAAACTATGGATAATTTTAAATTCCTCACCTTAAAAAACCCCAAATCCCTTAATTTTGTGCTGCTATGTCGTTTCGTTAAGAAATAATCGCAAAAAAACGAAAACAAAATTAAAACTTTGACACCCTGTATCTTTGTTGTTATCAGTTTTGGGATAAGGCAAGTTTAAATAAATCCCATTATTTCGCCTTAGGGAGTCTGCTGTTGCTCTGTGTCCCATTACTTTTGGGACACCCTGTATAACAAAATCGGTTAAAAATGCTTAAAACATTAGCATGTATTTTGACAATTATTTTAGAAAATTTCCTGGTGTACTTATACAATAAATATTCACCAGCTAAAACTAGTGCAGGCAAGACTGCCCTAGGCCCTGTCCCCAACTTTAATGTATAAGGTTCATAGATCGAGTCACTTATTTACTGTGCGTGGCTGCTGCGCGAAGTCAGCACGATTATAACTTAACTGCTATGGCTGTAAATTTCTAACCTGCAGAAAAATAATTTTGAGCTAGCGTATTTCATTCTCTTAAGTGAGTGTCTCAAATTAGATTGATACTTTAGCAAAAATATCAGATTTAATTGTAAAATAGAGAACTCTTTCTTGTGTAAGGATTAGAATTTGTTTTAAAAAAATATTTATTTCATATTTGTTTTCTTTAATGTCTGACCGAAACAAGATTTTCAGCCGAAACCGAAACCGAATCTTCGACCTTGGTCTCAGTTTCGGCCGAAACCGAAAAAGAAACTTATTTATACGTGTTAAAAATTCTATTGCATATTGAAATCTAGTGTCTATGTATTTTTTACACATATATGGACAGTGAAAAAACAATAATTCAAATATGTAACAAAGCTATGTATTTATTCATGTTATATTAACAATTTAATTGGAACAAAATTGATAAACATGTTAAAGACTTATAATACAAAGTTAGCCGAACGGTGCGCGACAATTCACGAACACTGATATTCGGCGCACCCGAAGTTTCCGCCGATTTTTGGACGAAACCGAAACTGTCACCGAAACTAGATTTTTTGGCCGAAACTAGCCGAAACCGAAACTGAATTTTCGGTCGGTCTCTAGTGTTCTTGTTGCATTGTTTGTCAACCCAAATATGATTTAAAAGGTTATTATAATTATTATAAGAATCGACTAACAATAATAAATGCAGGGTGCCCCATTTAAAACAAAAAAGTTAAGAAATTCAAAAGTACATTCTACACTACCTGTACATTTTTTAAAGAGGTCTCTACTTTAGAAGTAAATCTGATGTTTTTGCTAAAGTATCAATATAATTTAAAACTCCCACCTCAAATATGCATGTACGGCAAGTATGCTTCTTGAATTATGATCTACATTTTCCAAAAAAAAGCTAAATATCTCAGAAACGTCATGACTTAGGTTATAACTGTGTCTTGCCTTTATTTATTCCGCGCCATCCAATTTTGTAATATTATGCAGGAAACCCATTTAATTTTTTACAACTTTGGTCTGTAACTTTTTTTGAATCACCTTGTATAGTTCAAAATAATTTTAAAACGTGCTTCTAACGGACCTATAAGTATACCCTAAAATAAAACCCTTTTAAAAATTGTATAGCTTTTCGTAAAAAGACCGATGCGAATAGACCACCCATCATGCATAATAATATACAGGGTGTCCCGAAATTAGCGTGCAATATTTCTAGGGCGTAAACTATATCCAAAAATATGACAAAAATGTCCTATAAACATACCCCGAGAAATGCTCCTTTAGGGGGCTAGGGCCCCTCAAAGAGGGTCGGGAAGGAAGTATTTTTTTATAATAGTATGGAAACCCTTAATGATAATAACATGAAAATTGGTACGTGCCTTTCAACCGATAAGTTGTACATAACAGTAAGTTTAGAGTGAAAATATTTCTTCCAGTGGCGTCGCACGGAGTGGGGCTGAGTGTAAATATTATCCTATATTTTTTATTTCTAGGATTTTTTAATTTTAAGTACAATATTTTAAGAACCTCGAGTTTTTTCTTTAAAAAAGTATCCCATGTTTTATTTCGATAGGAGGCACCGTTTTCAAGTAAAATTAATTTTAAAATAAAACGTATTTTTCAAAAGAAAGGTTAGTCCATATGAGTTCAGGTAAATCCGAAAGTTAGCGTGCAATATTCCTAGGGCGTAAAGTAAATCCAAAAATATTACAAAAATGTTCTATAAACATACCCTCAGAAATGCTCCTTTAGGGGGCTAGAGCCCCTCAAAGAGGGTCGGGAAGGAAGCCTTTTTTTTTATAATAGTATGGAAACCCTTAAAGATAATGACATGAAAATTGGTACGTGCCTTACAACCGATAAGTTGTACATAACAGTTAGTTTAGAGTGAAAATATTTCTTCCAGTGGTGTCGCACGGAGTGGGGCTGAGTGTAAATATTATCGTATATTTTTTATTTCTAGGATTTTTTAATTTTAAGTACAATATTTTAAAAACCTCGAGTTTTTTCTTTAAAAAAGTACCCCTTGTTTTATTTCGATAGGAGGCACCGTTTTCAAGTAAAATTAATTTTAAAATAAATCGTATTTTTCAAAAGAAAGGTTAGTCCATATGAGTTCAGGTAAATCCGAAAGTTAGCGTGCAATATTCCTAGGGCGTAAAGTATATCCAAAAATATTACAAAAATGTTCTATAAACATACCCTCAGAAATGCTCCTTTAGGGGGCTAGAGCCCCTCA
Source organism: Polydrusus pterygomalis (assembly GCA_963969555.1). NCBI lineage: Eukaryota > Metazoa > Arthropoda > Insecta > Coleoptera > Curculionidae > Polydrusus > Polydrusus pterygomalis. The sequence continues at coordinate 16,901,112 of OZ018384.1, forward strand.
AAGAGGGTCGGGAAGGAAGCCTTTTTTTTTATAATAGTATGGAAACCCTTAAAGATAATGACATGAAAATTGGTACGTGCCTTACAACCGATAAGTTGTACATAACAGTTAGTTTAGAGTGAAAATATTTCTTCCAGTGGTGTCGCACGGAGTGGGGCTGAGTGTAAATATTATCGTATATTTTTTATTTCTAGGATTTTTTAATTTTAAGTACAATATTTTAAAAACCTCGAGTTTTTTCTTTAAAAAAGTACCCCTTGTTTTATTTCGATAGGAGGCACCGTTTTCAAGTAAAATTAATTTTAAAATAAATCGTATTTTTCAAAAGAAAGGTTAGTCCATATGAGTTCAGGTAAATCCGAAAGTTAGCGTGCAATATTCCTAGGGCGTAAAGTACATCAAAAAATATTACAAAAATGTTCTATAAACATACCCTCAGAAATGCTCCTTTAGGGGACTAGAGCCTCTCAAAGGGGGGCAAATTTTTTTTTCGTAATAGCATGAAGTCTTTAAAATGATCCATTTTCTATTAAATTTCGATGGACCGTAGCAAATCTTCTAGGGCTAGGTATTCTTCTATGCGGAAATCGCCTCCTGTACTCTATTACAGCGGCAGTAGAACTACCATTACAAAATCCATACACAAAATGAATATCTGTGAGTTCTCTGTTGCCCCCTTTTGAGAGGCTCTAGTCCCCCAAAGGAGCATTTCTGAGGGTATGTTTATAGAACATTTTTGTAATATTTTTGGATGTACTTTACGCCCTAGGAATATTGCACGCTAACTTTCGGATTTACCTGAACTCATATGGACTAACCTTTCTTTTAAAAAATACGTTTTATTTTAAAATTAATTTTACTTGAAAACGGTGTCTCCTATTGAAATAAAACAAGGGGTACTTTTTTAAAGAAAAAACTCGAGGTTCTTAAAATATTGTACTTAAAATTAAAAAATCCTAGAAATAAAAAATATAGGATAATATTTACTATTATTATTTATAACTTTTATATATATATTTATAACGATTAACTATGTATAGTTTATCGGTTGGAAGGCACGCACTTTCATGTCATTATCTTTAAGGGTTTCCATACTATTATAAAAAAAGACTTCCTTCCGGACCATCTTTGAGGGGCTCTAGCCCCCTAAAGGAGCATTTCTCGGGGTATGTTTATAGGACATTTTTGTCATATTTTTGGATATAGTTTACGCCGTAGAAATATTGCACCCTAATTTCGGGACACCCTGTATAGTATTTGAGCAAAATAATTGTACTTTTAACGTTTTAATTATGGTCTAACTGTTTATTTTTAATTTTAGCTGAAGTAAAAATGCCAAGTGGAAATGTGGATAGGCCAGTTATCGAGGACAATCACGATGGTACCGTATCAATAAAATATGAACCCCGAGAAGAAGGTGTACACGAACTAGCAGTTAAATTCAATGGAGAACATGTCCAAGGCTCACCTTACAAATTCCATGTAGATTCTATTAGCTCAGGCTACGTTACAGCATATGGACCTGGTCTTACGCATGGCGTGACTGGCGAACCCAGTAATTTTACTATTTCAACCAAAGGTGCCGGTGATGGAGGGCTATCAATGGCTGTCGAAGGACCCAGTAAAGCAGAAATCAGTTGTCATGATAACAAAGATGGAACAGTGTCGGTATCGTACCTTCCAACAGCTCCGGGAGAATACAAAATATCTGTACGCTTTGGTGATAAACATATTAAAGGATCACCATTCTTTGCGAAAATCACTGGTGAAGGTAGAAAGAGAAATCAAATTTCTGTAGGTTCTTGCAGTGAAGTATCTCTGCCAGGGAAAATATCCGATGCTGATATCCGTTCCCTTAACGCATCTATTCAAGCGCCAAGTGGGCTTGAAGAACCATGTTTCCTAAAGAGATTAGCCAGTGGAAATATTGGTATCTCGTTTACTCCAAGAGAAGTTGGAGAACACGTTGTTTCCGTAAAGAAAATGGGGAATCACATTACTAATTCGCCATTTAAAATTAACGTTTGCGAACGGGAAGTTGGCGATGCCAAAAAAGTCAAGGTCCAGGGTAATGCTCTTAAAGAGGGTAAAACGCATCAAGATAATACGTTCACCGTTGATACTAGAAACGCCGGCTTTGGTGGTCTTTCTCTTTCCATTGAAGGTCCTAGCAAAGCCGAAATTCAGTGCAATGACAAGGCCGATGGAACTTTAAATATAGGCTACAAACCCACCGAACCTGGTTATTATATTATCAATCTTAAGTTCGCTGATCACCATGTGGAGGGATCACCTTTTACTGTTAAGGTAAATTATTTATTACTATACCACCTAAGTAGGTAAGTTGCTTTCATGGAAAGCTAATATTAGATTCATAACATTCTAAATCCGTATAGGGTGGTGGCAAGCATGGGAAAGGCTCCTCTATATTAATTATATATCAAAATTGTATTGTGTCTGTAAAAATGAATATTGGAATAAATTTGATGTTTCAAAATGCACGTACAACCTAAGATCTATAAACTAACTAGGTCATTCGATGCTGACTTACCTCAACATGGCGGTCTGACCGCATCGTCGTTCTATCTTGTACAGTGGCGGCTTCTCCTATGAGGCAGGTGAGGCAGTGCTTCACCAATAATTTTGCAAATTAAATAAATTACAAATTTATATTACTTTACTATTTGCCTAAATATATATCCATTAGAATTAATGCCGCCAATCTTAACGCGCTTCGCTAGAAATATCATCTATCATCCATCTCATTTCTGCATGCGGTCGTATATGGTAGAAGTCGGTCTCACGCGTCCTTGTCTTTTACGATCCCTTGCGTGTTTTGTTCTTATATCATCCATCTCATTTCTGCATGCGGTCGTATATGGTTAGAGGCCCAGCCTCCCGCTTCCTTGTCTAGCGTATTAGTGAAAATATCTAATGTGATGTATGATACCCGTAATACTCCAGTCGAATCTAGCTTTAAATAGCGCATAAAAACATTCTTTTAAGGCCAGCCTCAACTCTCTACGTAAATTTAATGCGAACGCAAGGGGACTAATCTAATCTATAAAGATGAACGCCGCGACACGGTATTTGGAGAAATGCTATTATTAGATTAACAGGTTGTCCGTTGAAAGTTTAGAGTTTAGAGAGAGTTGCATAGTGCATTGTATTTTATAATAGTTTTCGGTAAATACTTTTGTGGTTTTCCGTACTGATTTTTGTTTTGCTTTTTTTCCAACAGTGGCAGTGATTTTTCTAAAATATTAATATTACATTACTTTTATTACTTATTAGTTTATTTGTTTTGTGCTTATTAGCAAAAAATGGATTCAGCGGGACCTAGCACAGCGTCACAACTCCCCAGGTAAATATAAACATTCGCAATCCTACTTGTGATCTTGTTAATTTTTTAGTAAATGAGCAGAATTTTTCAAGTAATTCCTATGAGGATAAATTGTATATAGTAAAAGAAGTAAAGCGACCTGTTCCAGATTTGAGTAAACGTCTTGTTTCCATCGGTGGGGTGGGGAAATCAAATCGGAGCTTTCAAAACACTTGATACGAAAAGTACGACTGGCTTTCTGGTAGTGTAACGTTAAACAAATTATTTTGCTGACCGTGTATTTTGTTTGCAACAAATAATAGCGACAAAGTTCGGTCAAAATGTGGTTATAGCGATTTAAAAAACTTGTCTAAACTTTAAAATCTAACCTTGCTAAAAAAATTTTTTTCAACTGTGCCTCTCACCACTTTCAAATACCGCGAGCCGCCCCTGCTCTTGTATAGCGTTAACGGCCGCCTAAAGGTCGCCAGGCGACGTCACGTTTTCCGCCTTACTCGCCCTGACCACTTGATCACCAGAAAGCTGCTATGCTATGCTATGCTATGCTATGCTATGCTATGCTATGCTATGCTATGCTATGCTATGCTATGCTATGCTATGCTATGCTATGCTATGCTATGCTATGCTATGCTATGCTATGCTATGCTATGCTATGCTATGCTATGCTATGCTATGCTATGCTATGCTATGCTATGCTATGCTATGCTATGCTATGCTATGCTATGCTATGCTATGCTATGCTATGCTATGCTATGCTATGCTATGCTATGCTATGCTATGCTATGCTATGCTATGCTATGCTATGCTATGCTATGCTATGCTATGCTATGCTATGCTATGCTATGCTATGCTATGCTATGCTATGCTATGCTATGCTATGCTATGCTATGCTATGCTATGCTATGCTATGCTATGCTATGCTATGCTATGCTATGCTATGCTATGCTATGCTATGCTATGCTATGCTATGCTATGCTATGCTATGCTATGCTATGCTATGCTATGCTATGCTATGCTATGCTATGCTATGCTATGCTATGCTATGCTATGCTATGCTATGCTATGCTATGCTATGCTATGCTATGCTATGCTATGCTATGCTATGCTATGCTATGCTATGCTATGCTATGCTATGCTATGCTATGCTATGCTATGCTATGCTATGCTATGCTATGCTACGCTATGCTACGCTACGCTACGCTACGCTACGCTACGATACGATACGCTACGCTACGCTACGATACGCTACGCTACGCTACGCTACGCTACGCTACGCTACGCTATGCTATGCTATGCTATGCTATGCTATGCTATGCTATGCTATGCTATGCTATGCTATGCTATGCTATGCTATGCTCTATGAGACAACCTATAGGTAGTTTATAGATCTTAAAACCAAGAATTACTAATAAGCATGAGGAGAAATGGTATGGCAACTTATTATAAAAATACTACGCGCTTAATAATCGTTAAAAATGTGTGTTTATAAAATATTTCTTATCACATTTACGTCCATTCTAACAAGAGAGTTGTGTGTGCACTATAGGATATTTTTATTTATAATTTTTTTAAAGGTCACTGGAGAGGGATCTAATAGACAACGCGAAAAGATTCAAAGACAACGAGATGCCGTTCCTATTACTGAAGTTGGAAGTCAGTGTAAACTTACCTTTAAAATGCCTGGTAAGTACAGAACCTAGTTGTGCCTAAAGATTTTTCAACTATCTTATTGGAGAGTCTGATATAATCAGAAACTTAAACTGACGAATTTAATCATTTTAGTCTTAAATGTTTTAATATAGATAATTTCTTTTTTCATCATAACATCTTACACTACAGCATTATTATTTACCTCTATAATAGAGGGTGTCCGGTAAGTATAATGCACACTCTCGGGAGCGTATAGAGGAGGTCAAAATAACTCTACTTTGTCATATAAAATAAACCCAAAGGGCCCCAAAGAGGTACCCAGCGACTTACCTTTTCGGCTCTAACTTTTGAACTGACACGTATAATTTAATGTTAAAAAAGTTTATTAACATAAACTATTTGAACACATTAACTAATCAAATAACTTTAAGATTAATACTACGCACTAAAATAATTAAATAAATTATAACATCTCATTAATGCTCATATGTTCATAACTTATGGACAAGCACTCGGTAATTGTGTGGAGGCAACATGAATTTATTCTGATACATTTCTAAACCGACGTTTAGCGCATCGAAAAACTTTTGAAAGGGTCGATCGTCACTTAAGAGAAACAGGTAAAAATTCAAGTAAAATTTTAAAAAATGCTAAAAGTAACTACCAATCCATTTTAGGAAGCTATTTGCCGCGTAAAGGTGGAAAAGGGCATCCAAAAAGAGTAAGGAACCTTCAATTAGAGAAGAAAATTCTGGATGAGATTGCTGAAAATCTCTCTAAAAATGTAAGAAAGCTTTGTTTTTAAGATCTTAAAAACAGAATAATATAAAAATAGCATTAAAAATACACATCAACCTATCGCCGCACTTTCAAAACATGCAATTGACAAAACTCATAATTTCAACTTTAACAACGTTCAGAGTCTTGATTACGAAATTAATTACAAAAAAAGAAATATAAAAGAAATGATTCCCATTAAAAAAAAACCAAAAATACCCTTAATTTTAGAACCGATACAGACAATCTTAGTAATGTTTATAACAACTTAATAACACAATAAAATGCAAAATTTTTACACCCAACTCTAATTATTACCTTTAAAAATATTGACATGGGATTTTCCAATCAATTATCCCTTGTCCGTAATTTTGAGGATAGAAATAAAAATTAAAATAATTTTTGTATTACCTATTTACTTCTACTAGAAAGATGTTTAGTTTTAAAAGTATAAAAAATAGTGTAGTGCTACTGAACAATAGAGAGGTATGTTTTGTTTTTTGTTAAAAATAAGTTCTGATAATTGTTTTTTATAATCTAAATAACTGACATTAGCTTTCCTTGTAGTTCTGAAGATGGCTGTGAAATAAACCGAAACGTGAACAAATAAAAATAATTTCTATTAACAATTGACCTAAAACCCAGGAAATCTATTACTATAATTTACATATACAAGGTCAGGATAAAAATAACAAACTTAAATGGTTTGTTAGAAAATGTGCCCGTACAAATTATAAATCAGATGTGGTTTATGCACGACGTTGCACCGACCCATTTTAGCATTTTAGTTCGTCAGCATTTATCAAATACCTTGGTTATCGATAGATAGGTCGAGGTGGGCCTAATTTATGGCCACCAAGGTCGCCCAATATGACTCCATTGGATTTTTTTGTGGGGAAATTTAAAGAGGCTTATATATTCGACGCCAGTGGACAGTGGACACCAGGGAAGCCTGATAGAAAGAATAACATACCATTGCAACGAAATTCGAGATAACCCTGGAATGTTGTTTAGAGTACAACAAGAAAACATCCGTCGGATAAGAAAATATATAAGAGGTATAGGGCGCCCATTTCGAAAAGCTGCTCAAGTAAATAAGAAGCAAAGCTTTTACCTTTTTAACATTCTTGCGTTAAGGTGATTTCCGAAATGTCAAAAAGTTCAGTTTTAAGTGATTTTCATAATTTAACTTTTACCTATTCGTACGATCGACCCTTTCAAAAGTTTTTCTATGCTGTAAACGCCGATTTAGAAATGTATCAGAAAAAATTCTTCTTGCCTCCACACAATTACCGAGTGCTTGTCCATAAGTTAGATGCATGTGAGCATTAATGAGATGTATGTAATAATTTATTTAATTATTTTAGTGCGTAGTATTAATTTTAAAGTTATTTGATTAATTATTTTGTTCAAATAGGTTATGTTAATACACTTGATTATTAAATAAATTTTGAATCAATGCTTAAACGTGATATACAAAAACCTTGTTGTTCTCGAAAACCGCTAATTTTATCGAGACAAATGTAGAGTACCCTTTTTTAAATAAAAATAATAAAATTATTTAAACAATCAGTTTTTAGCTCTGTAAAATGGCTCCTGTCAAAATGTTGGCCCAACGAGTGTGGTGGCAAGTCCGTTCCTGACTTCGTAGAACATCCAATGTAGTACGGTTTTATAAGTCTCTATGGCCTACACAAAATACTAAAATTTTATTAAATTATACGTGTCGGTTCAAAAGTTAGAGCCGAAAAGGTAAGTCGCTGGGTACCCCTTTGGGGCCCTGTATCTCCGTCAAGGGGCACTTTAGGTTTTTTTTATATGACAAAGTAAAGTTATTTTGACCTCCCCAATACGCTCCCGAGAGTATGCCATATACTTACCAGACACCCTTTATTACAGTGTACTACACTGCCTCTGATACGAGAAACAAAAAATGTGTTTTGAGTAATAGACGTGTTTTGGACTTCCATTGCCTTTAGTTTTTCATACCACAACGTTTCAACTGGTAAGTATCCCCAGTCGTCTTTAGGTGAATACTAAACAAGTTACAAAGCTACAAGCCTATTTATACTACCTAGGGGAGTGGGGGGGGGGGGGGGGCGGGGCGGAGCTAGTGACGTGTGATCGGGTGCATTCGTGAGTCATCTGCTTACGTCATAATGTTTATTCATCTGCTTACGTCATCCGCTTACGTCATTACGCTTGCATCACTACCCAATCTGAGCGTACACCTATTTAACAAGGGCTTCCAAATGTTTCTTATATCTGCAGAAGGTTTACTGAAACAGTCAGAGTTCTGGATTATGACAGCTGCTTCTTTGAATTTTCTCTTCCGCCAATGTTCTTCTTTAAGTATAATTTTTGCGTTTGCCCATTGTAAAGGATGGCCGTGGGTCCAAGCGTGGTCTGCTGCACCGGATCTGTTTGTTTCTCCTTTCAGTGTGTGGTTTCGATATTCTTTGATCCTTGTTTGGAGAGGTCGTAGGGTTTCACCAACATAGGATTGTCCGCACTCGCAAGGTATTCTGTATACACAATTCTGGAACTGAAGACTGTTCGGACATTGTACTGTTGTCCTATCCTTCGAATTTTTTCGGAGATTCCCTTGACATAAGGTACATTCATGGTTGGTCCAGTTTCATTATCTTTGTTCGTTCTAGTTTTGTGATTTTGACGCTTTTTGATGGCCTGATCGACTAGTTTCGTAGGGTAATCATTCATGCCAAGGTCTTGCTTGATGTTGTTAAGTTCCTTCGTCAAAGCTCCCTGCAAGTTGCAAAGTGTGAATGCTCTATCGACGAGTGTTTTGACTATTCCATGTTTGGTGCTGTTTGAATGGTTTGAGGCGTAGTTAAGATATTGACCTGTGTGGGTTTGTTTCCTATATACCGATGTTTGGATGGTGCTCCCATTTTTCTGTACTACGACGTCTAAGATCGGTAATCTGTGGTTGTCCTACTTCTCCATGGCGAACTTAATTGTAGGTGCCAGGTTGTTTGTATGTTGTAGAAAGGTTTGAAGTTCGTCATCTCTTCCATTCCAAATGATGATAGTTTTGGTTTAATATTCGCCTTATCTATCTCCTGATGCTCGAACCATTCCATGTAAATCTTGGCTATTACTGGTGATAGGGATGAACCCATTGGTAGTCCGTCCTTTTGGCTAAAGAATCTGTCTTTCTCCTGAAAATAAGAATTATTTAGGCAGCATTCTAGAAGCTCCATTATGGCATTGATGGGTAGCGACATTCGCTCTTTGAGTGTTCGGTCTTCCCCAAGTTTTCTTCTAATGATCTGCAGTGTTTCCTTCACTGGGACGTTAGTGTAAAGACTTTCCACGTCGAAGCGTACCAATCGGTCCTCTGGTTGAATTTCCGTTCCACTTATCATCTCGACGAAATGCTGTGAATTCTTTACATATGATGCGCTGTGTCCCTGGAGCGGACGAGATATTGACGATGGTTCTCTGACTTTGTCCTTGTATTGTTGTAGGTCTTTCCTGTTAATGTTTCCTTAGTTTCTTCTCATGGATAATTTGGTATTACAACCGCTCCAGGGACACAGCGCATCATATGTAAAGAATTCACAGCATTTCGTCGAAACGACGACAGATTACCGTTCTTAGACGTCGTAGTACAGAAAAACGGGAGCACCATCCGAACATCGGTATATAGGAAACAAACCCACACAGGTCAATATCTTAACTACGCCTCAAACCATTCAAACAGCACCAAACATGGAATAGTCAAAACACTCGTCGATAGAGCATTCACACTTTGCAACTCGCAGGGAACTTTGACGAAGGAACTTAACAACATCAAGCAAGACCTTGGCATGAATGATTATCCTACGAAACTAGTCGATCAGGCCATCAAAAAGCGTCAAAATCACAAAACTAGAACGAACAAAGATAATGAATCTGGACCAACCATAAATGTACCTTATGTCAAGGGAATCTCCGAAAAAATTTGAAGGATAGGACAACAGTACAACATCCGACCAGTCTTCAGTTCCAAAGATTCCTTAAGAAGCCACCTGACGAAGACAAAACCAACAAATCAAAAGGACACGAAGAATTGTGTATACAGAATACCTTGCGAGTGCGTACAATTCTATGTTGGTGAAACCCTACGACCTCTCCAAACAAGGATCAAAGAACATCGAAACCACACACTGAAAGGAGAAACAAACAGATCCGGTGCAGCAGACCACGCTTGGACCCACGGCCATCATTTACAATGGGCAAACGCAAAAATTATACTTAAAGGAGAACATTGGCGGAAGAGAAAATTCAAAAAAGCAGCTGTCATAATCCAGAACCCTCACTGTTTCAGTAAACCTTCTGCAGATATAAGAAACATTTGGAAGCCTTTGTTAAATAGGTGTAGGTTCAGATTGGGTAGTGATGCAAGCGTAATGACGTAAGCGGATGAATAAACATTATGACGTAAGCAGATAACTCACGATTGCACACGATCACAAGTCACTAGCCCCCCCCCCCCCCCCCCCATAGTTAGTATAAATAGGCTCGTAGCTTTGTAACTTGTTTAGTATTCACCTGAAGACGACTGGAGATACTTACCAGTTGAAAAGTTGTGATATGAAAAACTAAAGGCAATGGAAGTCCCAAACACGTCTACTACTCAATATACATCATTGTCTACAACCTTCAAACAAACAATAAAAAATGTGTTCATGTGTGGTTTTATGTGCAAACAAATTTTTCTCTTGACTTTTTCAGTACCTTTTTGACAGACAAATTTTTGAACATAAAAGGAAAAAAAATTTAAAACTATTTTTGTAAAGAAAAATGTTTTTAAAATATTTTTTTTAATGTTTTGTTTTAAAATGTCATTATTTCAAAAACAAGATCTATGTTTCTTTTCCAAAAAACACGATTTTTGAAAAAAACAACAATAAGAAACTTTTTTTTGAATTCGTACCACTATATTATATAATATATATTTAATTCGACTTTTCTTTAAGTGCTTACCGACAAGCTTTCTTCAGTTTTAAGATAGTAAGTATCTAGTAATAAATTTTCCATAGTTTTACGTTTATCTGTGTATAGTATTCAAGTATTCAAAAATAGACATACAAACATAAAATTTTTGACCAAATTACTTAAATTCCCACTTTAATAACGCGCAATTCGGTAAAAGCTAAATTTTATATAAACACCTTTACAAAAAGCCATATTTTCACTTAATCGTCATGCATTTTATAAGTATGACCATAATTTCAGTCACGTAAATTAAAGACATGTAATTTTAAATCTATAGAAACTTTTTAATTCGTGAAATGAAAACACACCTGTTTAACTGGCATTAAACATACCTTAATTAGTTCTTGTTAAAACCCCTAAAGGTGCAATTTCTTTAATTTAAATACGATGTAAATGCTTGTGAGGATGGGATTCATGTCTTTGGCAAAATTTTTTTGGATTTTTCGCACACTTAATATACAAATAGTTTTAAGATTTAGATTAATTTGCAAGAGCTCCCCAAATAATGGACAAATAAAAATTTTAAAAAAATTACACGAGTTTGTGATATAGCCGACATTTTTCAAAAACTTTAAGATATTACATACTTCTTTTAAGGATACGATAAAAATGATAAATACGTTTTTGGTCAGAAAGCTGGATGAAAATACACTCACGTCGACCTTTATTTTTTTTTACCGTTTTATAACTGACCAGTTGTAGCGTTACCTTAGTTTTGCAGGTTTGCGCAACACCAAAAAAATATAAAAAAAAAAAAAAATATTTTTTAAATTCGTTCCCAACAAAATTTTACTTATACAGTATTTTTGTACTGAATGCAAATCATTTAGGTAATTTAACCCCACCGCATCACTTCTTTCAGCAAACTCAGTAGCAAAATTTTGCAGATCCGAATTATATTCTTGCTTAACGCTAAAAGAAATGGGGTTTGTACGGGTTTGTTCGTCGCGTCATGCACCAGATTTTTTGCAAAACACGCAAAACCTATTTTCACTTTAAACGCTATTTTTTAATTTTTTCCAAGTAAAGTACTCCAGAAGAGATAGAAGACTGGTCGAAGGGAGATGAATGCGTTAAAATATAAAAGTTGTACACAAGGATTTGTATATTGTACTGAAAAAAAGTACTTTTATTTATTTATTTATTTATTTATTTACATTACCTACCCTACAGGTTAAATAACCCAACTACAAGGCAGGACCATGAAAAAGTTTACACAAAAAATAAATATACTAAAAGTGAAGCTAAAAATACTAACAAAAGTAAGCTAGTCTATACGTAAACCTAAACTAATTATTCGAATATAAGAAAAGTAACAGTAAAAAAAGAAAAAGAGAGACTGAACATAGAAAATCATGTCACTGGACAAAAAATAATACCAGCCGCACAATCTCAGTTTAAAGTATTAATGCAGCACTAACCTTTTTACTGTACTGACCGAAGAACTGAAAAAATCTAAATCAAACCGCTTATTATATCTCTCACACATTTGAAAGACAGGAGAAAACTTTAAAATATTTGTCTTTGGATTAGGCAGGTAGAAAGTCACATTTTGTCGTGAATTCAATCGTGGCACATTAAAATTAAGCTTACCCAATATACTAATACAGTCGAGTTGATTGTTTAGTAATTTATACAGAGCCATTAATAGGTGGTAATCACGGCGATCCCTGAGTGATTCATATTTAAATCTCTGAAGAAGTAGAGTCTGGGGAAAACCCTGCATGGGATATATTCCGTCGACCCTAAAGCTAAGGTACTTTAAGAATTTTCGCTGCACCCTTTCAAGATTATCAATGTGAACATTATACTCAGGTGTCCAGATCACTGCGGCATATTCTAGTTTCGATCTTATATATGCATTGTATAAGCTTGTTAAGACATCAACGCTGTTAAAATCCCTAGTGCAGCGCACAATAAATCCATAACTCTGAAGGGCTTCACTAATAATCTTATTTTGCATACGTAGGCACAAAATTGAGGTGAGGTACGCCATCGTACCCTCTGGACACGGCTATTTATTTAGGTCTGCACAGTCTAAAGTCATTTTAGTTATATTCATAATGATGACGTAGCTTACACTGTGACTCCTGTGGAACATGTTTAGTACTGAATTTGTACATTTATACTGTTTCTGACCAAGGTTTCTAGAGGGTAGGTTGCCTGGTAACTCTCGACCAATCAGTGAAAGGCATACACAGCGCGGGAATACATCACATGTTTGCCCAATTTAAATCTACTGGAATATAATACATCATTAAGTACTGAAATCGGCTGGCGTTTTTGTCTTTATATTGAAAGTTGTAGGTATTTGAATTTATAATTTCCATGTAATTAATGGTTCTTCAGTCCTGCTAATTAAGCCTTTCACAATAACTTTACCTCCTTAACGCATCATTCTCTTTGACCTTTAACTCTCATTATGTTGTTCTTGTCCAACCAACAGTTATAATGAAGGAATAGTTAAAAATATAATTTTATTATTGTTCAGATCCTCTTTTTATAGCTCTACTCTAGAAACCTTGTCATGTTCCATTCTTTGGTGTTGTTAAAGGGGATTATTTCTAAAAGTTTTTTTTTAGTAAAAGCAGTTCATCATTTTACGTAAATCTGTAGCCCAGTCTTTAGGTCCATTTTTTTGGAAGTGCTAGGCGTCCCTTCCATTTCTGGTAACACAATCACAAAGTTTAATATTAGGTATCTTAAATCACAAATATAGACAACAAAGCAAAAAAAAAAAAAAAAGTTAATATTTATAAAAAATAATTAATGGGGTAACAAAACGTCAAATTATAATTGTTAAACGGAACAAGGCGCGTTCATGCGATGTTGCCGTTGTTAACTCATTTTCTTGGGTGGTAGGTAGAGAGTTTATTGTGGCACACACCCACTTGTTTAGCATTGCTTTACGCGATAATTGATAAGTTTGGTCGAACGTTGTGGCTGAATCACAAGCTAAGAAGTTTTTCAATATGTATGTGTTTTTCTACCACTACCATGAAAACCGGTATTTTTCACATAGCATTTTGCATACAATTCGGCGTGCATTTTTTTTTGCTCACACCTTACTGTTGTCGAGTCCTGCTGAAACTGAGTTTAAAACAGGGGTCACCAGAAATTTGCAATAAGTATGATAGATAGGACTGCAGTACATAGCAACCAATGTTGCAATTCAAAGTTTTTTGAAAAATATATAAAATTATGCAGTTATAGAAAAACTAACTTACCGAAACGTTGTGTTAAGAAACAAAATAAAAACAATGGAAGTCCGACAAGGTAATTTTTTTGAGTTATAGAAAAAGTTTAGTAAATAACAGGATAGAAAACTTCTTTGCACACTCGCTTGACTTGTGGACATCGCTTTGGGTTCAGTCCACTAATTTGTTTAGCTCTTGTGCAGAGACTCGTTTTCAAACATTGTTATGCTATGTGCTATTACATTAATTGACAAAACATGTGAATTTTATATCAATTTCATTTATTTGACATTTCAAATCTAAAGAAAACCTATAGTGTCGTTCAATTCAAAAGGATAACAATTTTTATTTCACGATTGTCAGTTTTGTGTTATTGGACAGACACTGACCACTTTCCTTCAATATAGGGACATAATTAATTATTTTATTTCTATCTCCTATCTCACTCAGTACTAAAATACATTAAATCGCACGACTGTTTACTATAAACTGCGTTATTTCACACGTACCTAACTTATATATACAGGGTTAGGAAAAATTACCAGAACGGTCGATTATTTCAAAATATACAGGGGTTATCAAAAAACGTCTTATACAAAAAATGTACAGCTGTTAAAAATCTACATATCGGTAATAAATTGAAATATACAGGATCGCCCACAAAGTTGTGGAGAATGATAGTAATATTTTTTTAAATTGAACACCCTGTATATGTTTACATTTTTAAATTCCACATAAAATTATTATTAAATGCACTATTAGTCTATACTTCATAGTTTCCGAGATATTGACTCTCGAAAAGTGACATTTTTGAAATTTGACAGCTTATAACTTTTTAACAGTACGTCTTAGAGCAAAACGGCTTACATGTCCCTATCTTCAATTTTTATTATCTTCCCAAAAAAATCAACTTCCGGTTAAACCGGATGTAACTCGAAAGCAGGAAATGTAGTTGTTCCGGTTTAACTGGAAGTTGATTTTTTTGGGAAGATAATAAAAATTGAAGATAGGGACATGTAAGCCGTTTTGCTCTAAGACGTACTGTTAAAAAGTTATAAGCTGTCAAAGTTCAAAAATGTCACTTTTCGAGAGTCAATATCTCGGAAACTATGAAGTATAGACTAATAGTGCATTCAATAAAAAATAATTGTAAATTTATGTGGAATTTAAAAATGTAAAAATATACAATGTGTTCCATTTAAAAAAATATAACTATCATTCTCCACAACTTTGTGGGCGACCCTGTATATTTCAATTTATCACCGATATGTAGATTTTTAACAGCCCTACATTTTTTTATATAAGACGTTTTTTGATAACCCCTGTATATTTTGAAATAATCGACCGTTCTGGTAATTTTTCCTTGCATTCCAAAGATTATATTTCATAATATTATGTGCAATAACTCCAAAATATTAAATAATCTGGAAAATTACTACTTGGTCCAGATTATATGTTAATAATGTCCATTTATTTTTAAATGGTAACTTTTATATAAGGAACAGGGAACAGCTGATAAATTTTTATGAATAAAAAAATTATAAGTCAATTTTAAAGACATGCAGACAAACCCTATTTTTAAAATCCGTAACTTTTAGCTTACTTCGCACCCTTAGCAGTATATGAATAGTTTCTAGCGTTAGGATTTTAAAGAGGTTTTATAAACTACAATTTAAGAACCACAAACTTTCCTTTATTGCATATTTACAGATAAGTATCTGGTCTAGCTATTTCTGAATTATCGGCAAATTCCTTTGCCCAGTCCATTTTATTTTGTTAGTTGACCTATTACATTACAGTTATTAAGATTCTTACAAATTTCTTGAAATTTTTTTCCCTGATTTAGTGGTATGATACTTAGCTAATTAGCCATCCCATAACACTGGGACTATACAAATCTATTATTCAATAGATAGCGGTTTGATGGGAAGTATTTAGAATGAAATGATTGCCCCATTTAAGAAAGGCGTTGATAAACATGTTCATAGGTGTCACTAATATTTAATATGTAAAAAGTAGTACCCTGGTTAAAGGTGTGAGAGAGGTTCTAAAAAAATAATATAATTAAATTCGTTACTTATATTATTTATATTGTTAATGTAATTTTGAATTTCGGCTTAGAGTTTTATTTAAAACATATTTTTGTTCTTTTGATAGAAAATGATATACAAGCTATGTTTAATCTTATCCAAAATAACATTTTCGTATTTTTTATCCCCTGAAATCAAACTTAATTTATTATTACGTGAATCTTATTTATTTTACAAGCAAAAACTTATATTGGGTGACTTTCTACTTATATTTCAATATTTGGTATTTATTTCTCCAAATTTCTTAAAAATGTAGCAATAATGGATCTTTGGTATTAGGTCTAACATTATAAAATTACGTCTTCTAGTACAATAGTATTGGTTATTGGTATTGGTAAGTAGTCTCGTCACATTACACTGCTGATTCACACACTGATGCACACTTCTGATTGTTTATGTCATCAAAGTTATGATTACGACGCTTATTTGTAGTCGGTAACTATAGTACTAGAAAATGTCGGTTTGTATAGTGTTAGAGAACACCAACAATAGTTTAAATCAAGGAGCACGTTTTTAGGAAATTTCAAAAAGAACAAAAAAAAATCCTTGACGTCCTCTACATCAGGCTAAACAAGGTAATTTTTAGAATTACTAAGTTGGCTTGAATCACTTTTTTTTCTCGGATACTAATCCTGTATATATTGAACCAAAAATATATCTTCTTTCGAGCGTAAACCACATAAGTACCAAATTTTGTCCTTCCCCGTCAAATAGTTTGTGAGCTTTCTAACCAACAGACAAAGCGAGAGATAAACGGAAATGAATAGCATGCTTTTTATAATCTAGAGAAAATAAGACATCAAAATAAGGTTTGGAAAAGAAAATTATTTTTTTTGTTATTACAATATTTATTTTCTTATACGAAAAGAAAAAACAATAATATTTTCTGCAGATTTCGTGGTAAAGCAAAAACTTTAAAATCGTAAAAAGGTTTAATAAAATTGTAAAAGAACCAAAAATGGAGCTGCATCCTTCTTGCAGCAAAGTCCCCAATTGTGAATTTTAAAACAAATTTAAATATATCCCACTCGCAAGTTGTGCACTAGGTACATTAAAGTGACTAATGAGAATATGTTCTGTTATTTTTAATTTCGTAATTAAATTTTAGTTTTACCAAGCTTTCACTAATTTAAAAGAACGTAAAGGCCCATGGCTCCATCCCTGCTAAAATTTGTAATTTTAAACCAAGAGCTGCCAATGTAAGATGGTTTAAAATTAAAAACTTTTTGGTAAATTCGGCTGTTTTGTTAATATATAATTTTAATTAGGTTAAAAAACTCTATAATAATTAATAATGTGCTTTTATCTATTTACACTTCTGTGTGTCATTATAATATAGGCTGTTTTAGATAATAATAGAAAAATCAATCAACTATAAAAAAAAACACTCAAAGCCACAATGAATAATTATCTAAAAAAATATTTGTACCTATATTTATTAATATTATCAAGGAGCCAGTACAAAATTTAGAAAATTAATATATCTATTTACTCACTTTTAATTTCGTAGGCATTACATCGTTTGATCTTAGTGCAACTGTGACCTCACCTGGCGGTGTAACCGAAGATGCTGAAATAAATGAAGTTAAAGATGGGTTATATGCTGTTCACTTCGTGCCTAAAGAATTGGGAGTTCATACTGTATCAGTCAGATATAAGGACATACATATTCCTGGTAATATTAATTTTAGTTAAAGTACATTAATAACAAACTATATACTAACTTGCTAGCTAATACCAATTGCAATTGCAGGAGATTGAGTAATTATTAACTTGGTTTTCCTAAACTTTAAAATATATCGACAAAGTCTAATGTATAAATTTGGTTTCATTGAACTCTTAGTCTATTTATTTATTTCACTAATATTACTTTCTTATTATAAAATTACACATGGCATGTGAATTTTTATATCAGGATCACCCTTCCAATTCACCGTGGGTCCCTATAGAGATCATGGCGCCCATTTAGTCAAAGCCGGTGGTGCAGGTCTGGAAAGAGGTGAACAGGGCGAATTAAATGAATTTAATGTCTGGACCAGGGAAGCTGGAAGTGGGCAACTGGCTATCTCTGTTGAAGGTCCAAGCAAAGCAGAAATCAACTTCACCGATCGTAAAGATGGGTCTTGCGATGTATCTTATAAAGTATCGGAGCCAGGTAAGTAATGTCATTCATCGTAACGATATTATTGCTAAACGGTTGTATCGATTAATTAACGACGCGACGTCCATCATGTAGGTACTTCAATTATGCAGCGACATTCTCTATGCAGTCTGTAACGGAACTAATCTAGGCTACTATTTTTTCAGTAAAATTCGGGCATAAATATGTCAGAACTGTATTAAATTGCGAATGTAAATTAATATCTTAATAATACTAATAATATCTATTATTACCATAAATATCGGTCCGCGGGCAATAATCCGACCGACGGAACGGACATTGATGAAAAGGGTATGTTAATTGAAAATAAGTCCTGATCCCCACTGACGTAAATGTAACAGCGTAAGCGTGACAGCATACTTATTCCCTAAGTTTTAATTGGTTGATCAGCCGCCATTTTTTGTTGTGTCCCCAACGAAAATGGTGCCAGTTTGTATTTTGAATAAAGTGATGGAAATCCGATTTTCTTACAAACTGGCGCCTAATCTACTTATCTGTTCATTTAACCTGGGGGGTACATTATACCCTGTTATGTCTTTTTACCACTGCTTTTTCAGGAAAAATATTTCGACAAAAATAATCCAGTATTGGGAGAACACATTTTGGGAAAAAGGTTTTCCACTCCCATCCCACCTTAGGGTGGGGGTTTATCAGATATTTGTCATGAAACTCCGATTTTTTATTTCGTATTCCGATTCTATAGAAAAAATATGTACTTTTGTTTCAAACATTTCTCTCTCCGATGTTAATATCCTCATATAAAAGTAGCAGCAAAAAGTTCAAAGTTCTTTACTTTAATTTTTTTTTATACCAAAATTATGAACTCGAGATAAAAATAGAAAAAAAGAAAACTTGTTTCCTTTGTACAAAAGCGACTAAAATAGATTAGAAGTTTTTAAATTTTTATAATATAAAATTTTATATTATTTCTGTACTATTCGAGTTCCTATGCAATAAGAAATTGGGGTTACCATTTGAAATTCCAAAGTTTCCACCTTTGGGCGTGAAAAGTTTCTGGTCCCAAAAATTACCCCTTTTGAACGATTGAAACTTTTAATTAAAACAATTATTCTTAAAATGCTTTCGTATCGAGATATACCTATAATATGCATAAGGCTTACTCGCGGAGTGTGCCATTGAAGCCTCTCAACGCTTCTCACGCTCAATTTTGGTAGAAATTCGCATTTTTGCTATCTACGCTGTACGCATCGCGACGAAACGTTTGAGCCTAGAGTGGTTTATGTCGCTCACTTTTCGTATACCCCCCCTTTTTTGACATCTGATCTATTTATATATCTGTATCTATAAAAAAGGAAAATCCATCTCGACTAGGAAACAAATTTTTTTTTTTGATAAATATTACGGACGCGATTCCTTTACTATTTATTTATATTTACTGCCTTGACTTCAGATATTGTTAAGCACAGATGTGGCATAACTATTTCAAAGTTGTTTCCCTATTTTATCCACAAATCTATGTAAAGGTTTTTGGTCACAGCGCTTGGAGATACTTTACGCATTATCTTGATGAGGTGGTGTTTTCGTTTCGGTTTTTGGGATAGCTACACTAGATGCCTTCGATATTTCTATGCTGTAAATAATCGAAATTACTAAATTTAAGACTTTTCCATCCTTTTGTCATTACGCATGACCGATCACTCTCAGACCACACTTCTTATGTACGCCTTCTGCAGAAGGAAGATAGAGAAATATCATGAACAAGCGTTTTAAGAATCCTTCGCTCACTAAGAACATAAATAAGATCAGTGGCGTTTCCAGACTTTTGGAAGGAAGGGGCGAAGTTATTTATGGACGCTAGAACCCTCCACAGTTTTTAACATTTTAATATTTTGACTTTCTTATAGACAGCTACTGACTAAAATCTCGAACACGCAAACAAAATAAATTACTTGTCGTTATTTTTTGCCATGACATGTGGATAATTTTTGGACAATTACTCTCCTTTGTCATTGTCAAGCGCCAACATTTAGCACCGCGGACAGCAGCAAATATGTTCTTAAAAAACGATGGCGAAGAGCGAGAATCATTTGAGTTTTCTTGTAACTGGATTTTTAAACAGAACATCTTTTGGGTATTTCGCAAAATAAAAAACTAACTTATTTATTTATATAGAAGTTTTTTTTATATAAAAGCTTTGTTAAATTAATTTTTATCATGTTGCAACCTACTTTATTTAGTTTATGTATTAGCGGTTATATGAATATGCTACTGATTACATAATATGGGCTGGTGGCTAATGGCGCCAATTATTAGGGTACAGAAGCGGGGCGTTACACCATTCTTACCTCCCCTTGGCTACTCCACTGAGTAAGAATGGTAAAAAAAATTCTTGACATGATACTATGTAGTCAATTAATGTGCTCGCCAAAGTCAAACTTTTAATAGTGTTAGGATTTGAACCCAGACATACTAGAAACCGCCGCCGATTTTTTTTTCAAATGTAAAGGTATGTATTATTGGAAAGGGTATAAAAAAGGGAATACGACCCACTATGTAATTTTGCATTTCGGTAATGTAGACGCAATTTGTCTTATTGTAAAAGTTGTTCGAAATGTTTTCAATTTTTCTTGACTTTAACCCCTAATCTAAAGTTAAATTCATTCTTCACATTATGTACTATATCCGGGGTTATTTGGCGAATTTCGCATATAAGTCGTTTCCTAAGTTCCTCTTAATTTCTGGTTTTGTAAACTTTTTAAGGTGACCCGAAAGGAAATAATCTAGAGGATTAAGATCCGGGGATCGGAGCGACCATTTAATGGTGTCCCTTTTTCCTATCCAGCATATTCAATATTGTCGAACATTTATGGCGTAATGAGGCGAAACACCATCCTGCTGTAACCATATTCGAGCATTATAAAGACTGCTACTGCATGGTGAGGAAATAAAACAGTTAAAGCTGAAATAAGTTCTCCTTAAAAAAAATCCAGATTGTATGGCCATTAAAGTTACCTTTAAGAAATATTGTCCCAATGACGCGATCGCCAATTATTATGCCTGCCAAAATATTAAGGTTTTGTGGAAGCTGGGTGTGTGTTTCTCGCATTCGGTGAGAATTTTCTACAAACCAATATCGACAGTTCTGTTTATTGACTTCACCATTTAGTACAAAAATATACTCATCTGTAAAAAGGATTCAGTCCAAATCTACTGAAGGCTGATCAGGTGCATTTATCATCACTTCACAAAACTGAAGACGCCGATCCGGATCATCTTCCACTAACTTTTGTACCATGAACATTTTATAAGGGCGGATTTGACATGATTGAATGCAGACGTATGGTTTATGTTATTTGCTGTTGCAAGTTGCCGAACTGTAGTAATAGAATAGGCTTATCTTGGTATGTCCCTAACGTGGCCCACTTTTCGATAACGTCTTTCGATTTTGCTGATGATGCCTTGAGAAATTGGTGGTAGATGGGGGTGTGTTTCGTGAAATAAAGCTGCTACTTTTGCTTGAGTACGCGATCTGTCGCCAAAACCAACATTATAAAAATTTCGATTTTGTGTGATGCAGGTACCTAAATAAACCATTTTAGTATAGCAAAAATATTTCTTAGTATAAAGTAACTGAATAAACAGTACAAAATACTACAACTGATAAGCATTCACTTCTTCTAAACCGAAAATAGAATGACCATTAGAATGCGGCATCAAGTAAACAAACAACCTTATTAATAACATATTTCTTTTCTTTTTTTACAATCTGCTCTGGCAAAATCCAAATTGTAATGTCAATTGTTGCTAAAATTAAAATTTTTTTGCTAGCTTTCTAGATAATCGAAATGTAAAAGTAAATAGCGGGCCGTATTCCCTTTTTAACGAGCACAATATATAGCTTTACATTTAAAAAAAAAAGTTGGGGCGGTTTCTACCATAAAAAGAGTGGTACATTTCATAAAAACACGAAAAAAGTCTGCCAAACTTACTGCGATTACGCAGCCGTAGTTCTATATTTTTTCAGCAAATAAAGCGGTTTCCTAATACTGCATTTATTCCAGTTACAAAATCAACCCTGTATTTACAGTTTTAATAATTTTTTGTCTATGATTCGTGCTTTGTGTTTTGGTTTTATTTTGTTTTTATTGCTCATAGTATATAGGAAGTATGTGGTACAGTGTTTGTGTTTTATAGCATGGTGGTGTCTTGTGGCTGTTAAATTTGTCATTTCTTACCTAGGTATATCATGTAGTTTATCAATTCTTACGTATCGTCCTAAAGATGTTACGTATCTTAAAAATTTATTTTGCGTGCGCTGTAGTCTTGTTATCTATGTATTACTGACGCCACACTAAACTGGGGCTGCCTAGAATAGTATTATTTGGTTATAAATCAGCAGTTTATTTTTGTGGAGACAGGTGCTATCTGGGCGAATGCAGCGCGTTTAGACTTTGCATGGCTAAAAAACCTTCCTTTAATACGTCTGAGATGTGCGATTTAAAGAAAAGTCTCTGGTCTATCGTAACCCCAAACCCCAAGATATTTTATTTTATTGGTGGGTAGTTAGTATGGAAGTGTCCTTTATTCTTTTTGGTACATTGATCTTGATATCTGTCCATTTTTTGATTATTAATATACATTCGCATTTTGGTACGTTAAGATTAATCGTTCACTTTACGAACCAAAACAGAAAAGTCTTTTAAGGTGGTAATTTAATGTGCGCTTTTGATTAAGTTGTGCAGTGCGATTTTAGTGGTTCGGAGAGGCAGCCTTCTATTCTAACTTTGAACGTTCTGCCGTTACATAAGAATGCAATTGAAGTAAAGCAGGAAGTTATGATAAGTAAAGAGTTTTTATAAATGAGTTTATTGTACCAGAAAATGTCGAATGCTTTTTTGAAGTCTAGCGCCAATAGGACCGTACTTTGATCTTCATTTAAGTTTTTGAAAGCATCCTGTATCACTTTTGCAACAAACTGTACAGTACTAGGCCCTCTTGTAAATGCGAATTACCGAACACTTTTCCAAGTTTAAAGTATAAAATCGTAGTTGAATAGGTTTCAATCTTGAACAGGTTGTTTAGAAGAGATATAGTTCTAGAAGTCCGGGTATGTGGGTTATTTACCAGATTTGAGCGTAGGGATTACAATGGTTTTGTCCCATTGCTTGGGATAGTGATGGAGTAGCATCATTGCATTGTAAAACAGTAGGCAAGTTCTTTATTATAATATTGGGCAGTTCGTCCTGTCCCGGTGTTTTATTATTATATAACGTTTTAATAATTGTCGATAAGTGTTTAGGTCTTAAATAGATTTTTGTAAGAACCGATAGTGGTATTGGGTGTTTTTGTTTTGTCGTGTTGTTTGTTATGTTTGTAATGTGGTCTTGTTCCAGTGATGTATTTTATTTTCCTTTATGTGCTTTGGCCATATGTAGGGCTATTGTGATGACTATTTCTGCGTTTGATTGTCATTTATTTTGGTTTAGTGAGGGGATTTAATTAACCTTACATTTTGCCCTTTTAATTAGCTTCCAGAAAGAATTTTTTGCGTCCTTAGGTTGTTTACTATATTTGACCACATTTCGTTCTTTTGTTTGTTTATCTACTTCTACTTCTAGTTTTCCGCGGTATTTATTTGGTTATTGGTGGTTATGTTTTTATTTATAGTTTGTTTAAAAAGCCTTTAATTTGCATTCTTATATGACCATCTAGCAAAACCTCCTTCCACCAATAGGTTAACTTGCCAGTCTAACATCAGTGGGAGGTGGTCCGAGCAAAGTTCGTCAAGTACGACCAAGTCCGAAAGGTTCAAGAATTTTTTATTCAAAACCAAGTTTATAATATAGGAAGGTGTCACGTTATTGGCTGGATAATGTGAAACCGAATTCGATGCCAATATTTTAATAGACACTAAAAAACTTCATTTGTAAATTATTTTCGGCTAGATATCACTGTTCAGAGGTCCCACATCGATTTCTGCAGATGTCTCTATATGTAAATGAGGCATGGATAGAAGATAAAAATCATCAACCTTGAGTGAATTCCTTTTCCTTAATAACCCCAGGTTGAAATTACAGGAGATTCGAAACTGTATGCTATCCTATAACATTACATCATAATTAAAAGCAAAAATTAAATATAAACATGTAATTGGGCAGTACATTTGCAAGAACCCTTCAATCACTTGGCAGATTAATCCAGCTGAAATGAACATATTAGGTTCTTCGACATATTTCGGATTTTGTTAATTTATAATTAAAACCCAAGTACATAAATCATCTAATGTTATACATTATCCTGGTTAGGTTGCCAACTACAAACTATTAATATTTCATAATAACTGCGACTTGTCGTTAGTTAGACGTCGAATTA
The DNA here is from genome assembly GCA_963969555.1 of Polydrusus pterygomalis. Taxonomy (NCBI): domain Eukaryota; kingdom Metazoa; phylum Arthropoda; class Insecta; order Coleoptera; family Curculionidae; genus Polydrusus; species Polydrusus pterygomalis. Next base: position 16,925,667 of record OZ018384.1, read on the forward strand.
AATTTTTTTATTGTATTTTTGAAAGCAGCAGAAAGCTATATACAGTGACCGGCAAAAAGATGCTCATCATATGGGATTTTTTTAGATTTAACAAATCACTTTTATGGTGCACAGTTTCTGCATTCCAAAACTAAAATAAAATCCACATAAGTAACATTTATACAGCGTGTTGGATATGATTTATTATATTTAAAAATAGGTGACTCCTTGGGTGTCCTAGCACTCCTAGCCGAGAGAAACACTGAATACTTTTAAGGACTAATAAAATCGGTCCACATTTTCCACCAGTGACCTGCTCTGTAAAGAATATAGCGCTGCGTCGGTCGCCTGGCCGCAGACAACATATTGTTAAACTAAACTGGGTACATATCGCTAATCGTCAGCCGAGAGTGCATCTATTATTAGTACTAAAAATTTGTATTTAAAAAGTATTTTTCTTAGTTTCTTTTTTGTATGTTTTCTATTGATTTTGAAAAATTCCTAAATAACAAAGTTTTATACGATTGCTGTCAGATTTTGACAGGTAATTGTCATTTTTTTTTTAGTTTTTTCGTAGCGAGAGTTACAGCTGTAAAAATTCTAAATTGAAAAATTTTTCAGTTCTTAAATAACAAAGTTCTATACGATAGCTGTCAAATTTTGACAGGTAAGTGTCAATTTTTTTTTAGCTTTTTCGTAGCGACGATTATAGCTGTAATAATCCGAAATTAAAAAAAATTTCAGTTCCTAAATAACAAAGTTTTATACGATAGCTGTCAGATTTTGACAGGTGAGTTTCAATTTTTTTTTAGCTTTTTCGTAGCGAGAACTATAGCTGTAAGAATCCTAAATTGAAAACTTTTTCAGTACCAAAATGACAAAGTTCTATACGACAGCTGTCAAATTATATATACTTAAATAGTAAGTCTAATTTTTATAATTTGCGACCATTTCTATGCTGTTTAGGTATAGAACAATATATTTGAAAAAAGTAGTATTTGAGATGACCTAAACGAATATCCAAACCAAAAGTATGTCGGACGCACCCAATTCGATTTATTAACGATCCAATATGATCCTACATTGATTTTAAAAAATTTTAAAAAATTACTTTCAAACTTTCGATCGCGCTCACAAACAATAGGGTTCTGTAGCCCACGGTCGTCTACACGTCGAAAAAGTTTCAATCGATAGAAACAATTTTTACGAACTGTATAGAATTTCAACGAGAATCTGATATTTTTCGACTTTAAAAATTAATAACTTTTTTTCAGTACACCCTGTATATTCGAAATTTTCACACAACGTACCCCCACTATTACTCTTTAAACCTAAAAAGTTTCAATCGTTCCACTCTAACCGTTTCCGAAAAAACAAATCGCAAATGTGAAAATGTCGAAACTGACGACGACAACATGCATACATATTTTAAATGTAGCCGCCTATATATAATACTAGACTGGGTACATATCGCTAATCGTCAGCGTGTGTGTCAGTGCATCTATTATTATTACTAAAAATTTGTATTTAAAAAGTATTTTTCTTAGTTTCTTTTTTCTATGTTTTCTGTTGCTTTTTTTGCCTCACCTTCCTGCGGAACGTGAAGGGGAAACATATCGCCAAATTGTCATTATAACAACTGACAAAAACTAAAAAATAAAAAAACGGGTGCAAAATTTCCTGTTTCTCGTACAGATAGGTAGTTTTTGAAGACGGCATCGTATAGTGCTCGATGTCCCGTTTCCAATGCCGTCTCGCTCGATTCGCTACGACTTTTCGTTACGGAAATATATGATATTTAATATTATGACATTGATATTAACATTGAACCCATCAGCACCGGCTTTTTTTAAAATCGCACAGCAAACGTATCAATGTGGAATATACTTTCCAAGTTTGTCCTATAAAAATATGTATTCAATCGATTTAAACATAAGTAAAGTAACTATTCTTACATTGATAGCTGATAAATTAATTTAAAAGCTTATTTTGCCTAGCCCTTCGGGCACGGCACTGTTCGAGTTCGTTTATTTTGTTTCATACTTTTTACAAAAACATTTGTTAGCAACCTCTAATAATTGCCTAAACGATTATCCAAACCGAATGTCGATCGGATGGACCCAATTCGACTTATTAACGATCCAATAGGTACCTGTTTCGTCCCATATTTGACTTTGAAAAAATAAAATAAAAATATTTCCAAACTTTCGATCGCGCTCACAAACAATAGGGGTCTGTAGCCTACGGTCGTCTACGCGTCGAAAAAGTTTAAATCGAAAAAACTAATTTTTGTGGCCTGTATCGAATGACAACGAGAATTCGATAATTATCGATTTTAAAAATTAATAACTTTTTTCCAGTACACCCTGTATAATCGAAACTGTCACACAACGTACCCCCACTATTCCTCTCTAAACCCAAAAAGTTTCAATTGTCCCACTCTAACCGTTTCCGAAAAAAAAACGCAAATGTGAAAATATCGAAACTGACGACAACTTATTTTAAATGTAGCCGCCTATATATAATACTAGACTGGGTACATATCGCTAATTGTCAGCCGAGAGTGCATCTAATATTAGTACTAAAAAAATAATTTTCTTTTCCTTTTCTCTATTTACTATTGCTTTTTTTACCTCACATTCCATTGTCATTATAACAACTGACAAAAACTAAAAAATAAAAAAACGGGTGCAAAATTTCCGGTTTCTCGTATAGATAGGTAGTTTTTGAAGACGACATCGTATAGTGCTCGACGTCCTATTTCCATTGCCGTCTCGCTCGATTCGCTACGACTTTTCATTACTGAAATATATGTTATTTAATATTATGATATTGATATGGACATTTATAGGTGCTTTTTAAACTCGCACACCTTTGTGCAATGTGGGATGTACTTTTTATATTTCATTATCATTATCACATTATCAGCTAATAAATTTGTGGAAATATTATTGTGCCGAGCCCTTCGGGCACGGCACTGCTCGAGTTCGTTCGTTTAATTTTATACTTTTGACAAAACAATTTGTTAGCAAGCCCTAACTGTTAAGCACTTCGATTCGTGTTCAAAAAAATATGTGTAGTTTCTTCACAACCCAGGTCGCAATAAAAATATAAGTATGTGTAATTTTTTACTGCTCAGGTTCGTTTTTTTCGTACTGATGATTGACGCTGTAAGAATCTGAAATTCAATCATTTTTATCACCTAAATAAGAAAGTTTTATACGAGAGCTACCATTTTGACAAGTAAATGTCAAGTTTTTTAAAGCTTTTCTTGTATCTGGGATTATAGCTGTAAGAGTTCGAAATTTAAAAAAATTTCAGTACCTAAATAACAAAGTTCTATACAACACCTGTCAAATTTTGACAGGTAAGCGTGAATTTTTTTTTAACCTTTTTCGTAGCGAGGGCTATAGCTGTAAGAATCCTAAGTCGAAAAAATTTTCAGTTCCTAAATAACAAAGTTTTATACGACAGCTGTCAGATTTTGACAGGTAAGTGTCAATTTTTTTTAGCTTTTTCGTAGCGACGATTATAGCTGTAAGAATCCTAAATTAAAATTTTTTTCAGTTCCTAAATAACAAAGTTCTATACTAATCTATACGATGGCTGTCAAATTTTGACAGGTAAGTGTCAATTCTTTTTTATCTTTTTCGTAGCGACGATTATAGCTGTAAAAATCCTTAATTAAAAACTTTTTCAGTACCTAAATAACAAAGTTTTTTACGATAGCTGTCAGATTTTGACAGATAAGTTTAAATTTTTTTTTATCATTTTTGTAGCGAGAGTTATAGCTGTAAGAATCCTAAATTGAAAAATTTTTCAGTTCCTAAATAACAAAGTTCTATACGACAGCTGTCATTTTGATAGGTAATTTTTAATTTAGGATTAAAACGGTATAATTCTACAAATACTATACTTATATAACATTTCGATCAAAAGTTGTTTTTCGTACGAAAAACAATGAAAACCGTAATAGAATCGTGTCTTAAATAGTAATTCTTACTTTTTTATAATTTGCATCCTTTATATTACCGGTAGGTATAGAACAATATATTTGAAAAAAGTATTATTTGAGATGACCTAAACGAATCTCCAAACCAAAAGTGTGTCAGATGCACCCAATTCGATTTATTAACGATCCAACACGACCCTACATTCATTTTAAAAAAATCAAAAAATTGACTTTCCAACTTTCGATCGCGTTCGCAAACAATAGTGTTTTGTAGCCGAACGTCGTCTACATGCCAAAAAAGTTTAAATCGATTAAAATGATTTTTGCCACCTGTATCGCGCTATAACGAAAAAAAAACATATTTTTCAACTTCGACTTTAATAACTTTTTTCCGGTACACCCTGTATATTGGTAATTGTTCTCAGAACGTGCCCCTACTATTCCTCTCTACGACCAGAAAATTTTTATCGTTTTGCTCTAACCGTTTCCGAGAAAAAAATTCGCGAATATCGAAATATCGAACAGCCTCATACCACGTGGCGACGCATTTTCAATGTCGGAACGTCATCTTTAAAATCGAGATTACAAGTATGTCTGGAACATTTTGGGCAAATATTTTGGTCAATAAAATTAGAAGATGGTTCAAGGTAGATATTCCATCCGATTTAAAATCTGGAAATGTTCTTATTACTTTAGCAAGTCAAGCTCAAAACACCCATTTTTCGTCATTTTTGACAGCCGGTTTTTTGGATTAAATTACCTACCTTAACCAAAGCAGTCAAAGCACTCTAGTCAAAATTGAATAGTGTTAGAATTTGCAAATTTTCCTTGTTTCCGCACTCAAAAACTTGATTTTTCTTAAACTTACGAATATATTTTAATAATTTTGGATATGTAGAGGTGTTGAGAAGAAATCAGCGCGTCTTTTCGGTGAAAATATCAAACGGCTTTGTTAAAAATTGAATAAGTTACAGTCGATATAGTAAAACGTCGGATAAAATATCTCTTGATAATTCATAAATTAATTTTTTTGATGTTTTCCCAGAGCGCGTTTATTATGCAAACTAAAGCTTGTTTATCGGTCGATATGGTGGACGAAGAAAAAATTCAAAAAGTTATATATAGACACTTGCAGAAGTATTTAAGCAAATCAGTGCGACGCCAACCGAAATTACGGGACTAAAAATGCATAAGCTGCCGTTTTTTCCGTATTTAAGATAAAGAAACGAAAAAAATATCTCTTAAATACAATTTGACGAGCTCTATCCGCTAAAGTATACAACGTTACGATCAAAAGTCGTTTTCCGTACGAAAAAAAAATAAAAACCGTGAAAAAATCACGCCTAGCTATGTGGTTTCCAGTTTCTTACCATTTTCGGCAATTTCCATTCCAGTTAGGTATAGAACAATGTATTGGAAAAAGGTAGTTTTTGGGATGGCCTAAACGATTATTCCGTAGCAAGTCAAGCTCAAAACACCCATTTTTTGCCATTTTTGACAGCCGGATTTGTAGAATTATAATTTACATCAATATCAAGGCACTCTCGTTAAAAGAGAATGGTGTTAGAATTTGTAAATTGTGCCTGTTTCCGCACCCAAAAAAGCGACTTTGCTCAAATTTGCGAATATATTTTGATAAGTTTGGACATGCAGGAATGTTGAGAAGTAATCAGCTTATGTTTTGAGAAAAAAATAAAACGGTTTTGTTAAAAATTGAATAAGCTACAGTCGATATAGTAAAACGTCGGATAAAAATATCTTTTGAAAGAACATAAATTCTTTTTTTTGAGGCACAAAATATGTTTTTCCAAAGCGCGCTTATAATACAAATTAAAGCTTGTTTATCCGTTGATATTGATAAGTTATATATAGATACTTGCAAACGTGTTTAAGCGAACCAGTGCGATGCACCACCCCAATTCCGATGTGAATTTCCAGAAGCTTGCCGTTTTTTCCGTATTAAAGATAAAGAAACGAAAAAACATCTCTGAAATACAATTTGACGAGCTCTATCCGCTAAAGTATACAACGTTTCGATCAAAAGTCGTTTTCCGTACGAAAAAAAATAAAAACGGAGAACAAATCACGCCTTAATCTGTGGTTTCCAGTTTCTTACCATTTTCGGCAATTTCCATTCCAGTTAGGTATAGAACGATGTATTGAAAAAAGGTAGTTTTTGAGATGGCCTAAACGATTATCAAAACCGAATGTCGATCGGATGCACCCAATTCGACTTATAAGCGATCCAAGAGATATCATTTTTGACCAAATTTCGTCTTTGAAAAAATCAAAAAAATTACTTCCAAACTTTCGATCGCGCTCACAAACAATAGGCTTCTGTAGCCCACGGTCGTCTACGCGTCGAAAAAGTTTAAATCAAAAAAACTAATTTTTACGACCTGTATCGAATTACAACCAGAATCCGATAATTTTCGACTTTAAAAATTAATAACTTTTTTCCAGCACATCCTGTATATTCGAAATTTTCACGCAACGTACCCACACTATTCCTCTGTAAACCCAAAAAGTTTCAATAGTCCCACGCTAACTGTTCTCGAGAAAAAAAATCGCAAATGTGAAAATGTCAAAAGCGACGCCGACAACATACATACATTTTTTTAAGTAGCAGCCTATATAGAGCAAAATTTTCGGGAGACAATCAGGGTTGCCGTGATTCCGCGTGTAGGAGACGAATAACATATCGCGGAAAGCGATATGTTAAACAGTAGCGGCGGGCTATAAATTTTAAAATACAAATGGTGAATTTTCTATTTAAATATTAAACTAAAAATAATACTTATTATTTTGCCAAAACATAATTTAGGTAATTGTATGTTTTTAGAATCTTAAACAAAAAAAAACAAAAATAGGTCTTAAGGCCATTAAAAAAAGTTCCTTGACCTTCAATATAAATGACTAAAATGACCTGTTTGTATACATTAACACCTATATGGCAGTAATACTCAGTAGCGTAGCCAGGGTTTGGGGGCGGGGGGAGCAAAGTCCTTTTGGAGCGCCTATATTTTTAAATACATATTTTGTTATAATATTTTTTTTTAATACACATTAACACATTCAGTTAAAAATTAGTAAACACTTTTATTGAGACATGGTATTAGGCATCCTTTATTAAAATTATTGATTGGTGACGAGAGAACTAGATTTTTCCAAGAACCAGGAAGTGTTTTAAATTTCAGCTAGAAAAACATACGATTTTAACATTGGGTAAAAATTGCATTCTATGCTTTTTGTGACACCTATATTTATTATATTTAAATATCAAACTTTATGCCGCTCCTATTTGTTTTAAACGGACATTTAAATAGTAAACGGGCGCCAGGCCTAAAGGGGGCGGAGGCAATTGCTCAACTTTGCCCCCTTGTGGCTACGCTACTGGTAATACAACATAATTTGTAAAATAACAGAAGCACCTTGGTTGGATAATTGGGTATGAAAGCTTTATCATCATCAGTATCACTTCAAAAGTATTGTATAATATACAATACAGAAGTTATATTATAACTGTGATTCATCCTGCTTTATCTGCCAAATGTTAGTATTAAAGGTTGATGTTAAAAGCATAAACAAGTTTTATTTTAGTAATAAATAAATAATCACAGAATACAGTAGGTAAACACATACCAACAGGTGGTATATTGTTTTGCAATATTAACAACCATTCCTTGTAAACTCGCAACATTATTTTATTGACTTGATGTATATTCTTATGAAATCACATGTCTCACCGACTCCGTTAATATAAAATAGTATATAGGCCACGTGTGTAGAAATAGTGCTTCCCGCCAAGAAATTATTATTTCTAAGTTTATTACAAAATTTATTTTTATTTGGCAAAGGTCCAGGAAAAGTTTTGCAGCGTGCGAAAGTTTGAATCCTGCGACAAAAAAAACTCAAGGTAGCCTTTAAATTTAATTTTAGAAGTTTGAATCATATTGTACTTAATAGTTGCTGAAATATATTTCAACATGGCGTAGAGAGAGAATAATCTTTCTATCGCACGGTAAATGTTTTTGTGCTACAGACAATGTATAAGGTGTGCCAAGAGATTCAGTTTGACTCAAATAGTTCGCCCGACAACAAAGGTGGGGAGCGTATTTTCATTCTTTAAAGCCATTGTTTAATATCGATTAATTAAGAAGAAAAAATCGGTAGAGTAGTATACACGGGTCGACAAATGTTTGTGCCTAGGTAATGTTTGTAATTCATTGCTTAAACATAAAAGTGATGAAAATAACTTCAATAACTTTGCTTTTGTGTCAGGAGATCAATGTTTTTAATTTTGCAATTGATCAAACTTGAATGCATTTTTAAGATTTATCAATCATCAGGTGATAGAAATATCACAATCACATAATTAGCTTTTTTGTCGACTTTTCGGTTGATCGGCATGAGCCAGGAAATTATAACTTGACCAAACAGCAGTAAATTTGTCTACTTTTGCTAAATTAGTTACGCAATCTAAATATAAAAATAATTTTAGTCTGGTAAGTAATAATTTCCCCTGTTAACGTTGTTATATTATGTTCAACGCTATAAGCTATGGTGAAAACTGTTAAATTTGATCACAAAAGCAAGCGTTGACAATCTTCCCACCACAACTAAAAAATACCATTCATAACGTTGGAAAAGCGCTAAAATTATAAATTTTGTTGGCGGTTTGTTTTGAACTATTTGTTTTTAGATGACGCTATACGCAGTAAATACTCAGTGTATTTTTTCTGTTTGGGTCGGTAGAGAATGGTCATAGCACTCAAACCGCAGCAGTTTTTCTTACAGAATTTGCTATACGATGTCAAATTGATTGATTTCTTTAAAGAATTGGTGCAATTTGGGTACATATATAATAGGACTGGTGTGCTTATAAATATTTTTAAAAACTGGCTATAGCCAAAGTGTTGTTAGGTTTAATTTTTGACAAATCTTCCACAAAAGGCTTGTCTAAGAAAATTGAAAATATTTATAATAAAATCACATCTGATACATAAGAAGGTAGATTATGTCCAATAATAAAATAGAGGAAATAACATACGATCGATTCGTGGCCGTTGCCGCGCTAATGTTCAATTTATTGATACAGTTTAATAAGATGTTCTTTGTCATGTTCATTTTAGAGCGATTTTATGTTTTCTTTATAATATATATCGGCGTTGTGGTCTAGTGGTCAGTGCAGCGGCCTCTCAGATCGAAGGCCCGGGTTCGTTCCCCGGTGCCGGCAAAAAAAACGTCGATGTTAAATTTGGAATTTGGTTTAAGAGCTGCGCTGTCTTTCGTAAGAGACGTTAAACTGTGGGTCCCGTGTCATGGATGTTCTTACGTTAAAGAACCCTACCCTCGACAAAGAGGGATTCGGCAAAATTACCAGATAGTGTGTGACAAATTCCCTGGCGTCGGTGATTGGCCTCGTTGCGGAAATAGGCCGATGTAAAATAAAAAAAAAAATTATAATATATGCTGATAAAAACAATGATTTTTATTTAAATATACGTTTACCTCACACATGATGATGGGGAGTAATATACAGGGTGTCCGGAAAATACGTTTACAACGTTTGACGACAGACTCCTGACGTCAAAATAGGTCGATCTAAGCCGACTTAGTTATATCCAAAATTGTCTCGTTTAGCCGGTAGAGGGCGTCAAAAAGTTGTAAAAATATTGGTTTTTCCTAAATTACGTGAAAACCTGCTAATCGATTTTAATGATTTTTAGTATGTAGACTAATACTATAAAATGACGTTTTCTAGTAGTATAGTCACCGGCTGTAAATAAGTGAAAGTGTTATAAAAGTGATATAACGTCAACATTTCTCCTCATTTTTTATATGAACGGCGTTATGACAACCCAGTTATTTTTGTAGAGTGACTGGATGTATTTGGAAGCTATTTTACCTCTTTAATATTTTTCGTTGAATGAGCTGTTTTGCCAGAAGAAAATATTTACAATTACCTGCATAAGTACATCAATTATTAACAATAAATATAAAACAAAGTACAACAAAGTTGAAAGTATGTATTGTAAGAAACTAAGTAAAACAAAAAAATTACTTAAGCAAATGTGTAAAATGACCGCCATCTTGCTGAATACACTAATTAACACTTCTTAAAAAATGATATTGGACCCTATCTAATGTCTCCGGGTTATTAAAATGGTTGCCTGCATTTAAAATCCGCTGCAATAAATCATCGCCTGTGTTTACCGGAGTCTTGTAAACTTCTGTTTTAATAGCGCTCCACAAAAAGAAGTCACACATATTTAACTCAGGAGAACGTGGTGGCCATTTTACTGGTGCATCATTGCCCCTTCCAATCCATCGGTTGGGATATTGATGATGTAAGTATTGCCGAACGGCAACGGAAAAATGGGGCGGGGCACCATCATGCATATACCACATTTCCCTCCGCAGTAAAAGGGGCAAATTGTCCAGAAGAATTGGTAATGTGTCTTGCAAAAAATTTAAATAAATATTTCCATCTAACCTGTCTGGAATAACAATGGGACCAATAAGGTAGCGATCAATAATACCTGCCCAAATATTTAATTTAAATTTATGCTGATGATGTGCAATTTTAATGGCATGTGGATTTTCATCGGAACAAATATGTTCGTTGTGCAGATTGGTTACTCCAGATCTTGTAAAGCACGCCTCGTCAGTAAACATAATTGTTCTACAAAAATTTGGATCACGGATTCTTTTGTTTCTAATAATTTGACAAAATGTAAGCCGCATGGGGAGAACAGTCGGTAAAAGTTCCTGGACTTTTTGCACGTGATAAGGATGTAACAACTGTTCTTTTAAAACCTCATTGACAATCGTTTTAGGAACATGTAACTCACGTTCTAAGCGACGGGTACTGGTACTTGGTTCTTCTTCAACTTTTTCCAGAATCATCTCTTCTGTTTCCACAGTTCGAGTTGTTCGCATACGACCTCTGCCTTCAAAGTTTTTCTCAAAGCTGCCCGTTCCCCGAAGATGACGCTCGATATTGGCAAATGTTTGGTGGTTTGGTATTCGACGGTTAGGAAACCTCTCCATGTAAACCCTAACACTCTGACGCCCATTTCCTTGACAAAACCCGTATACCAGGAGCATGTCAACCTTCTCAGAGTTCGTATAATTTTCCATTTTTAATGGTAAAATGAACTTGTAATTCAAGAATGTTGATCGTATACTTGAGTAAATTTCATAGACTGGTGACAATTTGTCAATAATTGTCAAATTATTAAATGCCATAGCAATAAGGTCACTTAAAAAATTATTGTTACAGGTAATTTGATTTTAATATTATTACTAATAATGCTAAATATTGTAAATATTTTCTTCTGGCAAAACAGCTCATTCAACGAAAAATATTAAAGAGGTAAAATAACTTCCAAATTCCAAATACATCCAGTCACTCAACAATATATCTGGGTTGTCATAACGCCGTTCATGTAAAAAACGAGGAGAAATGTTGACGTATTATATCACTTTTATAACACTTCCACTTATTTACAGCCGGTGACTATACTACTAGAAAACGTCATTTTATAGTATTAGTCTACAAACTAAAAATCATTAAAATCGATTAGCAGGTTTTCACGTAATTTAGGAAAAAACAATATTTTTACAAATTTTCGACGCCCTCTACCGGCTAAACGAGACAATTTTGGATATAACTAAGTCTGCTTAGATCGACCTATTTTGCGTCAGGAGTCTGTCGTCAAACGTTGTACACGTATTTTCCGGACACGAAAAAAAAAATGTCTGTGCTTTAATTTTTTTTTTTGGAAAACAGATTTAACTTTTTAAATTGCATTTAATGCTATAAACATGAAACATACCACCATGCACTCCTTTAATTTTATATATCTGAATCTGCAGTTTACGAGTGTTTAAGAAAACAACTAAATCCAAAATAATTTAACCATAATTAATTTTACACAAATTCCGATTTAACCGTAAGTTATGATAACATTGGTACTTGAAATAGCACCCTATATTATATTTTTATCGATAATTTTATTCAGCATTAAATTACCTTATCAATGAAATAATATTACAATGTGGTGCCTATTTGTTTCCAAAATACCATGGACTAGAATTTTAAAAAATATATAGCTACAGCCGCCATTTCAAGAATAAAAACCATAGTGTGTGTTTCAAAAGAAATATAAGGATCCAATTTAAATAACACAGTTAGCAATACTTTTCGGAACCACGAGTTAAATTAACTGTCAAAATCATTTATATGTGAAAAAATATTATTTATAATATTATTCAAATATGGTCGCAGTAAGTATAGCCTTTTTAAACGTAAATCGCAGATTCTCTAAAAAACAAAATGGTTAATTTTTTACAACAGTTGCAAATATTTATAATTTATATTATATTTTTACATTACTTTTTAGCCGTTATTTGATATACCATGTAGGGGAGACCGGGGCCAGTTGTCACAATTTGAAGAAATTATTTTTTTATAATTAAATATGAAACACTATGTGCGCATTTAGTGCATCACTAGCATGTTTCATGCTTTGGAAATACTATTTAAAATCTATAAGGCTGTACATGAATTCAAAGTGCAAAATTTGAATTTTGTTGTCACGACGTATATTTCAGGATAAATAAGTTATAAAATTATTTTAAGAACATATATTAATACAAAATCTTAATACAAAATGTTATTATTCTAAAGTTTTTAAGGAAAAGTAGAAAAGTGATTTTAAAATCATTCACTTTTTCAGTTATGGCAAATATAAAGTGGTTGTCTATCAGTGCACGCATCATGGGACCAACCACCACAGGATCTGCATTTACCCACTCTTCATTCGGCACACTGTTGGAAAATGGTTCGAGACAAATTAAACAAAAACATTCATCTTCATCAGTTTCACTATTCGAATTGGTGGTCTCTCGGGTGGTCTTAGGTTTTTCAATTTTTTTCGGTTTCTTCTCTTTTCAATACTTACGTTAAATCGAAGCCAGCCAAGTGAAAACAAAATGTATTCAACAGTTTTTGTATATTATCAACTGATGTCTTCAAAACAAACAGTTATATGACTAGCGAAAAATTTAGTTAGGTTAAGCGATTTATTTATTTTCGTCCGCGTGACACTAATTCATCGGTGGCAATTTTTATACTAAATCCACCTGCTCTCTGAAGACGCGAGAATGCTTTGTGACCTACCAGGCGACTGCATCTTTTGGCGTTGCCAAGTTGTAATCCTTGTGACAACCAACCCATGTGACAACCAGCCCCGGTCTCCCCTAGATTAGACACTTTTTGCCCATGGATACAAGTATTCTATTAATGCGAACTACATCATATTCAAATTTTCTACTCCGAGGGCCAAAATATGTTTAAAATTATTAATTTTGATTGGGATGCCTCCTTATGAAAAGGCATTTCAAACATTACCTTTTTAATTTTCTTAGAAAAAAAGGGGTATTTTTAAAATAATGTATTCCAGTTACCGCTACGACCCTGTATATGATATCATTTATTGATACCCAGTGACACCTTATAGCATTAATTATACATATAACATTCAATTATTTAGGTCTGCCACTGTTTGCCGAGTATATCGACATACACGTGCTTAATGCAAACACTAAAACAGCTCTTTTTTATTTTCAGGTGAATACAGGATAGGCTTAAAGTTCAACGATGAGCATGTCCCCGACTCGCCATTCAAGGTTTACATATCACCAGCTGTTGGCGATGCCCACCTGTTGGAAGTAGCCCAGTTTCCCGAGGGATCCATCCAGGCAGACAAACCATCGCAATTCATTGTACGCAGGAATGGAGCTAAAGGAGATCTTGACGCTAAGGTAACATTTTTTTATAATAGGCTAACAACATAACTGATCCCGCTCTATTTTATTGAAATTAAGTACCTATACATACAAGAAGATCCAAAAAATATGAAACACGTATTTTCGTAAGTGGTTATATTTACATTATGGAAGTAGCAATTCACGATACAATTTAGGATAAAAAAGTATAGTTTTGGATAGATATCAGGAACTAGAGGTACCATAAAATATGCTAAATTTCTATACGAATGTATCATGGTTAACTTGAGATTTGTAGCAAGTTATTGATTTCTTTAATTTTTTTACACTACTAATGAAATTGCTGGAACATCTACCATTTAAGGAAATAATTTAAAACTTGACTAAAAAAATCAAATTTCGAAATAAACATACAGTAACGTAATCTTTCAGGCACAATACAACTTAAGCCTATCGTACTTGTCAGTATGCCTATACTATTTAGTTACTAAACTATAACATGTATTTTGTAACGTTCCCGTTTTATAATTTATTTAAATAATTCAATTTGATGTAATCTAGAGCATTCACCATAATATAAACTACCCAGAACCGCCTTTGTGTTTTTCGCATAAATTGATAATAGAAATTCCAACAAACACTGAGGCTAATCGACGGACTACCTTATTTTTGATGGTATTAAATTGAGTAGGCACTCGCTTATTACGCGACGCACGTGATTCGATTCTTCCATCTCCTTCTAATTTAGTTAAATTGAAGTCCCAGTCCAGGTGTCTCTAGGTTGTGTGATGTCTTGATTCGTACTGTTGCTAAGGGCTCAGAGACGAACGAGGACTTTCTCTCTGCTGCTAGCAGGAAGAAGGTCACTCCTACGGGCAAAGTTTTTAATGAGCATTTTGGAATTTTATTAGTACTTAATAACGTTCGGGAAATAGTAGTGCCCATGTTGTTTCTTCTTGTGCTTCATTGCTGTGAAACATAGTTAAGCCATGTGTCGTCAATTCACCAATTTGTGAAATGGATTACATGAGGTTTTCAGGTATGTCTTTTTCAATCCGTTTATTTCCTGACCATCTTTGGTAAATAAATCTCTTATTTTAGCCCACTAGATCGGTGCTACCCTTATTACTTCTTGAAGTAAAGATTTTTATCCAGAAATGCCAACTTTTACCAGAAACTCTCAAATACCACTTTGAGGTGAGTTATATTTAGCCGCGAGTGTAGTAGTTCTTAAATTTATTGCTTTTTCTAATTATTTTTAGAGTTTTATGCTACCTCAGAAAGTTTTTATGCTACCTCAGAAAGTTCTATGCTACATCCGAAAGTTTTATTTTACCTCAGAAAGTTTCTCTATTACCTCAAAGATAATCTCTTTGTTACCTCACAAATCGTACCTTCTTCGATGTTACCTTTAAAATACCGATAACTGGATACCTTCTTTATTACGTCAGAACTGATCATTCATCGCCTTGGAAGATATTTTCCTCACTGCCTAAAAATATGGATGTTTGTCCATCTGGAATGGAATTATGGTGATATTAAGCCGTATTCAACCCCTGGATGTTATGCAGTTTAAGCTTTCTACCAGAAGCTAGGATAACAGGCCAGTTCTTTCCATTTTTATCCTTAATATTGCTAATTAACTTACCTAATTATCTTCTTAAAAAATAGACTATAATTATCGACCTAATATTATCTCAATTTATATTTTTTATGGAAAACAATATCATTCCCGTCTTAAGGTGTATGTAAAACGTTTCTGATCATTATTTTATCATATTATTTGTGCATTGCGTCTTAAAAAAAAATTATGTAATTTTCTTAGCGTTTTATTGATCAATCAAGACACGGAATCGTGACTTACGTTTTCTTAGGGGTATACTTATAGAAAAACGCATATTGGTGAATTTTTCATGAAATCAGTAATTGTTAATTTTTTTTAGGGTATATAGTTTTCTTTTCAAGGCAACAGCCTAAAACTGTTGTATTTAAAAATTTGATTTTTAATTAAATATGCATATTTCTAATTTTTTTTCTTCTATTTGTCTTTTGTTATTTTTCACTCATTTCTCTAAGAGGTCGTTTCCTAGTTTTAACTTCTTATTCTTAAATAAAGTATAATAAAATTACCTTGTTAAAAACTAGGTGGCGCCCTTTTGGAAAGTGACACACATTCCTAACCTAAGACCTAGTGCTCACCAATGAACAGCTGCCGTCGCTGGAACGTCTTATTGTTTTTGATTAAATATTCTGATTTACTAAAACAATAAAAAAAATACGTGACAATGCATCAGTAGAATTTACCAGCAATAGTCCGATGTCAAAACTAATACAACAACAAATACAATGCAAATGAAAACAATACAATAAAAAATGCAATAAATTACCTATATGTACATACTGTATATCTAGTAACAATTAATTCATAATAGATAAATAATTTCCGAAAGAGTTCTGACCATGGTACTAGAAATACAAAGGAAGGATGGTATTGTAGATTGACAGTTGTCCGGGATGGGGGCAGAAATTTGACACATGCGCAAACGACTGTTACCGATCCACCTGTGGCGTATCATTAAAATGGTAATAACAAAATGATTAATGAAATTTTATTTGACGAAGAAAACAAAAAAAATATTTAGATTCATATAATCTACACTACGTATATAAGATACGTTAAGGTTGGTGTAATAAAACAATACAACCATTTCTTTTAATTATTTATTTAAATAAGGTAACGGAGGTGAAAGGGTCCTTAATGTAAATATCTGGTTAAATAATTAAAAAACACCTGTTATTATACATTAAAAAAAATTTGCAGAAAACAAATTGTTTCAAATAATAGATACTGATGAAGGCAAAATTATGGTGTATTCTCAAGTTTATTTCTTCTATTGAATGTGAGGCTTTAGATGTTCTTGGTATTCCTTTAATTTCAGAATTATCCTCTTTTACCATAGTACATGAAGTACCAGAAGGTGTTCCAGTTAGATTCACAGTAGGATAATAATTATCTTCAGGCAGGTTTTCACATGATGTCTTATAAGATATCGCATAGGAACGTACCTGCCAAAAAAAATATCAGTTTTTAAATTATCTGTTTGGCACCTTTACCAAATGACACAAAAGTACCTATAACGTGATTAAAATACTGAAACCTATAGACTACTACCTCTCTTTGTAAAAAAATTATTTATATTTTGATATGAATTTCTTTGAATGATAGAAGGTTTGGGACTTGCTTTGAATTTATGTTTTAATCACTGGTATCTCTAGTCGTCCTCAGGTGAATATTGGGAAAACGTTTTTTATCATTCTAGAAACATCATTGTCAACCTTAAAATATGAATTTCTTTGTTTATCGTACCTACAGTCCCATATTTTTATTCTTTATCCATGGGCTTAAAATTTTAAAAACAGATTAAACCAATAAAACATTTAAAAACTTTTATCAATACATAATTTATGAAAAAGTGACAAAACAGCTTCCGCAGAAACATAAATAATGCAGAATTATTTGTATTCATATTCTTAAGTACCTACCTACATATTTTCCAATATATTATGTAGTGACCCGATACAATAGTTTCAAAACTTACATTTTTTAAACTGGCTATTCCAAAAGTAGGCATTGCAAATGGGTCCAATCTAACTTTCAGTCTTGAAGTTCTGTCAAAGTAATCTTCAGAAAAATGCTCCGAGCAAAGAACTCTATTTCGTGTAGGACCCCAATCACTTCGGTTTACAATTTTCAACCATGCGTTTTTTCTTAGGTAATTATTTGAAAAACTAAAAACCAATAAGTATTTTTAATTTGCTTTCCTAACAAAGATTTTACTTCGAAGGATTCTGAAAATGAGACCAAATATTGTGAATCCTCTGTGATATTTTAAATTTTGATTTAGGTTTAAATTGTTTTCACTAAAAGTACTTATTGTTTTTAAATTTTATGTAATTTTTTAAGTTATTAAATTGTTGCACATTTTTTTTCCCGTTCGCTTTAAAATTATTGTTGAAATTGTGATATTATATTTACATAGGTAAATATTTTTGTTGTTATTTAAATTTTTCTGTAGAAATGGGAAAACCCAGTCGATTAATAAACTAGACTGGGTACATATCGCTAATCGTCAGCCGATAGTCCATCTAATATTAGTACTAAAAAAAAATTTACAAAAATTTTACAATAAAAAAATACTTTTCTTTTCTTTTTTTCTATTTACTATTGCTTTTTTTGCCTCACCTTCCTGCGGAACGTGAAGGGGAAACATATCGCCAAATTGTCATTATAACAACTGACCAAAACTAGACAATGGTGCAAAATTTCCGTTTTCTCGTATAGATAGGTAGTTTTCGGAGACGGCGCCATATAGTGCTCGACGTCCCGTTTCCAATGCCGCCTCGCTCGGACTTTTCGTTACGGAGATATATGATATTAATATTTATAGGTGCTCTTTAAACTCGCACACCTTTGTGCAATGTTTAAATCAGGAAATGTTCTTATTAGTCTAGCAAGTCAAGCTCAAAACACCCATTTTTCGCTATTTTTAACAGCCGGATTTTTTGAATTAATTTACATCAAAATCAAAGCACTCTCGTTAAAAGAGAATGGTGTTAGAATCAGCGCATGTTTTGGAAAAAAAATAAAACGGTTTTGTTAAAAATTGAATAAGCTACAATCGATATAGTAAAACATCAGATAAAAATATCTCTGACAAAATCATAAATTAATTTTTTGAGCCACAAATAATGTTTTCCCAGAGCGCGCTTACTATGCAAACTAAAGCTTGTTTATCCTTCGATATAGTGGACCAAGAAAAAATTCAAAAAGTTATATACAGAAACTTGCTGACGTTTTTACGCGATCCAGTGCGACGTGATAGAATACTTAGGAAGTGAAATTTCGGAAGCTTGCCGTTTTTTCCGTATTAAAGATAAAGAAACGAAAAAATATTTCACAAATACAAATTGACGAGCTCTATCCGCTAAAGTATACAACGTTTCGATCAAAAGTCGTTTTCCGTACGAAAAAAAATTAAAACCGTGAAAAAATCATGCCTAACATTATGGTTTCCAATTTCTTATGATTTTTGATTATTTCCATTCCAGTTAGGTATGGAACGGTATATTGGAAAAAGGTAGATTTTATGATGGCCTAAACGATTATCTAAACCGAATGTCGATCGGATGCACCCAATTCGACTTATTAGCGATCCAATAGGTACCTGTTACGGCCAATTTTCGACTTTGAAAAAATCAAAAAAATTACTTCCAAACTTTCGATTGCGCTCACAAACAATAGGGTTCTGTAGCCCACGGTCGTCTACACGTCGAAAAAGTTTAAATCGAAAAAACTTATTTTTACGACCTGTATCAAATTTCAACGAGAATCCGATAATATTCGAAACTGGAGTTTAATAACTTTTTCCTGCACACCCTGTATATTCGAAATTTTCACACAACGTACTATTCATCTCTAAACTGAAAAAGTTTCAATCGTCCCACTCTAACCGTTTCCGATAAAAAAATCGCAAATGTTAAAATGTCGAAACTGACGACGACGACAGTAACGACAACATAAGCACATATTTTAAATGTAGCAGCATATATAGGGCAAAATTTTCAAGAGGCGATCGCGGTTGTGATTCCGCGTGTAGGAGACGAATAACATATCGCGGAAAGCGATATGTTAACTAGACTGGGTACATATCGCTAATCGTCAGCCGAGAGTGCATCTAATATTAGTACTAAAAAAATATTTACAATAAAAAAATACTTTTCTTTTCTTTTTCTCTATTTTCTATTGCTTTTTTGCCTCACCTTCCTGCGGAACGTGAAGGAGAAACAACTGACCAAAACTAGAGAAGGCTGCAAAATTTCCGTTTTCTCGTATAGATAGGTAGTTTTTGGAGACGGCATCGTATAGTGTTCGACATCCTATTTCCAATGCCGTCTCGCTCGATTCGCTACGACTTTTCGTTACTGTGTAACACTTTTTTGTAGAAGAGGAAAATTACCATAGCGTTCGGCAGCTTTTCATCTGGAGAGCGTCGTGGGTTTTGCTGAAGTAAACTTATAATAATAATTATTGACAAATATTCTGATAAATAAAAAAAGCCTGGGCACCACGTAATTTAAATTGACGGAATTAAATAATCTGGGGAAAAATTACGAAACCCAAATTATAACAACGGGTCTTAATTACCTTAGCTAGTCCATATTGACCATGAGTAACTGAAGAGAGTTAAATAAATTCTTGTATGAGAGTAAGCTAGGTGAACATAAACAAGGTGATTACCTATTAATTAAGTTTTATTAATAAGATGAATCTTTGTACATTTATACAGTGGGTAGTCCTATTTTTGGTTACTTCATAATTATGTAATTATAAAAAAAGATATTATGATTAAAAATTGAAATGATGAAATGAGGTAATCCAGGTATATTGATTAATATAATTAATGTGACTGTAGTTGAACCTCTTAATACCTGAGGTATTAATATGAAATAAAATGAAATGTTTAAATTTTAGCTATTTTCTCACCATCGAGAAAACGGTAGGTATATACCCCATAGTCGACTATAGTTCACAATTATAATTTAAGTAAATCGGAGATTTACCGGTTATTATTTAAATATTAAACCACAAAATAATATATATCAATACGCATTTTAAGATAACAGCAATTTAAGTTTTGTATATGAGAAACTGATAGCTAATAATTGAATTAATTGGTTATGTAACCATAAAATAATAATAAAAAAATCTGGCCTTAAGTTGTCCTAGAAGAAATCCATACGAGATACCAAAAGGAGACCTCTCTCTAACTTCTGCTACAAAACTACAGAGTGGTGGCTTGTAGTGGTCTTAGGGACTTCTATTGGTTGATGCGTATAATGAAGAACATGTCAAATAAAACTCGTGGAGCAACAGGTTGTTAACCCTAACTTAGAGCCCTGCAAAGATTGGAGAAAACCACAGATTAACATCCAGATTATGGATAAAATTAGCGGCTTGCTCTATTCTTTTATTTTAAAATTTATATAGAGAAGGACAAAAAAATAAACTTGTGAAAATTCACTCACCTTTTATAAAGGGTTCTATACTTGAAACAAAAAGTGTGATTCCGGAGCACCTGGATAGCCTGGAAGATACCAGGGTTGTGAAGAACAGCCAACCATCTACCCGTGACACTAACAACACATGCTGTGGTTGAAGAAATTGCACATAAAATCACCCGATTGGGTTTCTGGGAAGTAATTTCCCGTTTTCTTCACATTAGCATGGAAAAATGCCTCGTGCTAAGCTAGAGTTCACACCGGAATGGTGGGCGGAAAAAGTGTCTCTTTTTAACATCGTAGTGGGGACCGGAAATTCCAACGATTCCCACTTACATTTGATTGGTGCAAATTTGGCGATAAGCCTTGTGTATTAAAATATTTAAAGAAAAATCGACAATAAATATGGCAACGTTGAAAGGTAGAGTCAACCTACAAGCAAATCGTGGTTCAGATTTTGGAAATTCTTGACACTCAGGCGATTTTAAATTGAAACAAACTATCGCCCTTTGATTTCAAGCAACCAACAATTCAAATAAGATAACCACCTTAACCCTGCGCAGTTTAAGATTGAAAAATCATATACAATGCCCAACCAAACAATTAGGAATTGTTGTTAGAAAAACTTGAATGCTACACCATCCTCCTTCAACCAAAAAAAAAATATTTTCTTTTAAATATTTTTTTTTTTTTTTTTTTTTTTTTTTTTTTTTTTTAAGTCTTAAAATTAACTTATTCGAAGATACCGTAACTTAAACTATCTATAATTTTCTATTGAAACTGATTAGTCTGGTATCTGCGCGTACCGAGCGGCTTGAAAGCTACAAAATTGGGTAAGTCAATTCCGGGAATGTCTTATTTGGTAGGGACTTGATAAAGTCAGTCCTGTCATAATTGGTGGGGGACTCCTAATAGCTCAATGGAAAAGAATTAAAAAAAAACAAAAAGGAAGAAACATGCTAGTTTCTAATAACGACTTAAATTTATACCCTAAAAAGAAATGTCTTACAACTATGTGATCACATTTAATCCGACGCGTCGATCACTTGCTAACGAAAGCTTATAAAAAGTCTAACTAAACCCAAACAAAGATAACATTCATGAATGAATGAAATACTAAATAAGTGACTAAGCATAACCTAAAATCCAGAATTCGTATACGTAAATATATTTCCTGACTAACTAGCAGTCGCCTAGACGTTGTCATATAGACATTTCGCCTTTAAACTAAAATTTCTTAAGCGAAATTTTCAAAACCAAAATCAACAAAAAAACATTATCCTACTGAAACATCAGAATTGGAACCATAGTAAGGTTTCATATCTTTGACATGCCAATTGCCAGCAAATGAGCCATCCATATTTATTAAAGAATATACTAAACGCGATACTTTTTTATCTACTTTACTAAGAATATATTTTGGTGCCAATTTTGCCGCAAATTCCGTAATCGCATCCGATAGAACTTTATTTCTACGCCAGACCTTCTCACCGATCTTAAAGAATATATCTCGTCTGCGCAAGTCATAATGTGATTTATAACGTTGATGCGCTAAATTTAGTTTATTTTGAACGTCTTGATAGATATGTTTTATATCCGATATATCATTAAGATAGTGATTTCGGTCGTCAGGAAGTAGTTCGATTCCCTTGGTTTCATAAACCCTACCATAATAATCACCTGACATGGGAATATACCTACCGAAATTAATCAAGGATGGGGAAAAGTGATGAACCTCATGTTTTGCCGTATTGATTGCCTGCTGTATTTTAGGTAACTCTACATCCCAGTCTTTATGTTCCTTGATGTAGCTTCGTATTGCGGTACCTACTGTTTTATTTGTTCTCTCTACGAAATTACATTGGGCCGAATATCGCGGAGTAAACCATATCTTTACCTTATACAAATCTGTTAATTTTTTCATTGTTTTACCCGCAAACTGGCTCCCATTATCACAAATTATTATTTGAGGTACGCCATAAACAAGAAATACAGAATTTTCCAAAAATTTTACTATGTTTGGAGACGTGGCAGCCTTCATAGGACATAAGAGAGAATATTTTGAAAACCAACAAGTAACAACCAATAGGTAGGCATTTCTATTCTTTGAACGTGGTAAAGGTCCCATTAAATCAACAGCTATAATTTGAAATGGATACTGAACTTGTTTTTGAACTCCCATTTTCCCTAACGGTTGAGAATTTGACATTTTCTGAGCCTGACATATTTTACAACATTTGACATATTTTAAAATGTCATTTCTCATTTTTGGCCAATAAAAACTTTCTTGAACTCTTGCAAGAGTCTTAAAGAAACCGAAATGTGAACTTAAAGGAGGGTCATGACAAGAATTTATTACTAGTGTACGAGATTCTTTAGGTACGACCTCCTTCCATTCTTGGATATTACTGTTAATTGGTAACGTAGAGGGAATATACTTAAACAAGCGATTATTTTTAACTTGGAACTGGGGATAAGAATCAGGATCATTAGTGACCTTCAATCGTAGGTCCAAATACCAAGGATCAACAATTTTTTCGGGGATTTCTATAGAAAATATACTCTTAATATCATTTTCAGGTATTGGTGCGGGAATTCTCGAAAGTGCGTCTGGGACAGCATTAGCCTTTGATGTACCCTTTCTATGAATTAATTCGAAACTATACTGCCTTAATTTAACAGACCATCTCGCCAATCGACCAGATGGGTCCTTAAGGTTATTGAGCCAAAGAAGACTATAATGGTCAGTTATGACACGAAATTCGGTACCCTCGACATACATACGAAATTTTTCCAATGAAAAAATCAAAGCCAAAAGTTCACGTTCCGTAACAGTATAGTTACGTTCTGCTCGCGACAGGGATCGAGAACAATACGCAATCACTCGCTCCTCTCCATTTACCTCTTGTGTGAGTACGCCTCCGACTCCTACGTTGCTAGCATCACATTGAATAGTGAACTTCTCATTAAAATCTGGAGAACGTAAAATTGGGGCTGAAACTAAGGCACCTTTTATATTAATAAAAGCTTATTCTGCATTGGGATTCCAAAATATAGACTGCTTCTTTTTCTTACCCTTAAGCAAATCATTGATAGGAGCTACTAGAGATGAAAAGTTATTGATAAACCGTCTATACCAACTACAAAGACCTATAAACCTTTTTACTTCCGTTACGTTGGTTGGTCTGGGGTAATTAACCATAGTTTCAATTTTACTTGGATCTGTTCGCAGACCTTGCTTCCCATCAATTATATAACCTAGATATTTAAGACTCGTCTTAAAAAAATGACATTTTTCAAGGTTAATAGTCAAATTGGCTCCTTTTAAAATGTCCCTGACTTCACACAATAAGTTAATATGCTCCTCAAAGGTAGGCGAAAGTATAATAATATCGTCTAGATAAGCAAAAATATATGGCTCATACTTGGGTCCAAATAAAGCATCTACTAATCTTTGCTGCGTCTGCGCGCTATTACAAAGTCCAAAGGGCACTACGCGAAATTGGAACAGCCCTCTAGAAGGTATTGTAAACGCAGTTTTCTCACGAGAACCTGGATCCAAGGGTATTTGCCAAAAAGCTCGACGAAGATCTATACTGGAGATGAACCTAGCAGATTTTAAGGAACTTAATATTCTATCCACCCTGGGGAGGGGGTAGCTATCATGCTTCGTGACTTCGTTAATTTTTCTGCCATCATAGCAAAATCTATATTCGCCATTTGATTTTTTGACCAATAAAACTGGACTATTCCAAGGACTTTGTGACGGCTCAACCACATTAAGTTTAAGCATCTCATCCAACTCGGAATTTAAAATTTTTAACATATAAGGACTCATTAAATATTGTCTTTGCTTAAAAGGCTTCGTATCTCCCGTATCAATGGTCATAGTAATTTTATCTGTAAGCCCTAACCTATCTTTATTACTTAATGATTGAAATAAACTAATTACTTTTTGAGCTTTCTTTCTCTGACTATCAGATAAATCATCCAAAGAACATAACCCTAATGATAAAATACGTACTGGACTATTAGTTGTTGCAATATTACTGTCAGCTAATTCGCTTTGCACATTCCATGTATTATTCTTAAAATCTATTTTAATTTGAAATTTTTCACAAAAATCACTACCGAAAATAAAGGAATGCGAAACCGACGGAACTACCAAAGCGGGTAATACTTGGACACTATTACCTATATTAAGCGGTAAATTTACAAAACCTTTCACATTTTGAGCTGTACTATCAGCGGTATGAATACAAGTAGTCTGCGACTTCATAACTTTTAAATTTAAATTCTTAATAATATCCAAACCATTTTTTCCTATTACCGAAATATTAGCACCACTATCTAACAAAGCTGTTATTTGTTGATCGTATAACTTTACGGAAATATAGGGTCTATTATCATGAGTTTTACTAACAAAAACTGGAGCTATACTATTATCAAAGCTTTCTTTTTCATTAACGGCTTTATTTACAATATTAAAATTTTTAAGAGAAACGTCGTTGGTACTATAACTTAGAGGCGGCCGTGCACCAACTACACGTGCCTCTATTGTTCGTTTCCCGAACATTGCTTACAAGTCTTTACAGTTACATTCGGAGTGCCACTTTTAAAACAAAATTTCTTTTTAATTTTAGCCTTACAGTCTTTAAAAATATGGTTTGGGGCATCACATTTCCAACAAACGAATTTTTTTTCCATACTTTCCCGATTTGCAGTGATACTTTGTTCTTCGCGATTTGTGTTCGTATCCTTTTTATTAAATTTATTATAATTATTGTTTTGTTTCGGATATTTATAACTATTATTTCTATGAAATGTTTTATTTTTAGAAAAAGGTCTAGGATTATTTCCAGAGTTATTAAACTCTCCGTTATCTAAACTTGAAACATTGCGAAAAGAAGAAGACGAGGAACTTGACGCTAAACCTAAAATGTCTGCTTCTTCTAAACGTTTCGTTAACTTATTCAGTTCCGCTACCGTAACTATTTCTTGTAGAGCTAATCTCTGTTGGTATTCCTTCTGTAAACCACGCCTAATATATTTTACCTTTGTCACATCAGGTGGTAGCCTAGATAAACGACTAAACAAGCCTTCCATAACTGCGATATAAAGAACTATAGGTTCGTGTCTAGATTGTTTGCGCGACCTAATCTCATTCCAAATATCATCATCAAGATCTGAATCTAAAAAATCAGTTTTTAATTTTTGCACTAAAGAGTCCCAATCATCAACAGATGATTTTACATGCCGAAGCCAGAAAATGGCTTTACCAGAAAATAAATCGTAAGCTGATTCAAAAAGTTCCACTTTAGTAATATGACGAGCATGCGCTATTTCCTCAACGCGTTCAATAAACGTCAAAACATGTTTCGGTTCACCATCAAATGTAATACCTAAGGTATGTACAGGAGTGTTCCGAAAAAAATTACCTGCCCAAAATTTAAGCGCTATGCATTAGCGCTTAAATTTTGGGCATTCGGTTGTGCGGCCGATAGTGGAGGACTAGAAAGTGAAATTGTTACAGGTTGTGGGTCTTTAACCTTGTCATGCAGGTCGGCATCTAGGTACATAACCGAAGCATACGCCTCATTTTTAAATTTTTGCTTTTCAGTAAATTGATCGTCAGTTTCTAATAATGGAAGTCTTAGAATGCGTTTTGTTAAATGTGAAATACGCGCTCTGGCCCTAAGATATACCGAATCAGTTGACGGACCTTCAAAATCTACTATAAGTTGCTTAATAGACTCAATCGTCTCTCCTATTTCCTTTTTTTCTAAGTCATAGTTAAAGAAATAATCTACCAGCTTTAAAACATCCGCCTTACTTTGGCGTTCTTTATCTAGTAACCGGCTTAAAATCTTGCGTTTATCATTAACGTTTTTATCGGTAACTATTGATCGTATACGTAATTCATAATTTAATTCGTCTTTAAGAAGAAGGTTTGGCTTAAAATAGTCTTCCATAATGAAATTATAATTTTTATCAAAGTACCTAAAAGATAATTATTTGAACGTGGCAACGTCGCAAATATTGACTTTTAATTTAAATTTCCGTGCAAAATCTTTTCACGGAATGGATGGTCATTTACTTACTTTATTAAAAAAACGACTCTTTAAATTCATTTGCTATCGAAATATAAAATATAGAAACACCTAATATTTTTTTTTATTAGCACTGGCAACGTCAAAGACAACCAAAAACTTGCATAGTAGCCTCACTAAAAATGCACTCCAATAATTATAATCGAATACAATAGAAATAACCAAAATATTCTCTTTAAAAATAGCATTAAAGTACCAGTATGTTTATATTATATTGGGATAAAAAAAACTATACCTTTCAGGGATTAACACCTGTGGATTTTATCTGCCATCCTGCGATGCTGAAATTAATTAAGTACAAAAAAATCTCTGTTGCTTCGAGGACAAAATCGAAAACAATGCTCAACAAAATTGGATAATTTAAAGTTCAGATTGTAACCAAAAATATTTCTGAAAATTTCAAAAATCTGCAACAAAACACCTGCTTACTCATTAATTATTTACTTATCAGAATAAGAGATTAATTACTGGAAAAATTATGTGCTTAAATAAATTAAAAAAAAACTCTTTTATAACAATAATCATTATTTATAAAACAGAAATAGAAATATTTTTTCGTGGCCTCACGTTGGCACGCTATTTTTTATGTGTAACACTTTTTTGTAGAAGAGGAAAATTACCATAGCGTTCGGCAGCTTTTCATCTGGAGAGCGTCGTGGGTTTTGCTGAAGTAAACTTATAATAATAATTATTGACAAATATTCTGATAAATAAAAAAAGCCTGGGCACCACGTAATTTAAATTGACGGAATTAAATAATCTGGGGAAAAATTACGAAACCCAAATTATAACAACGGGTCTTAATTACCTTAGCTAGTCCATATTGACCATGAGTAACTGAAGAGAGTTAAATAAATTCTTGTATGAGAGTAAGCTAGGTGAACATAAACAAGGTGATTACCTATTAATTAAGTTTTATTAATAAGATGAATCTTTGTACATTTATACAGTGGGTAGTCCTATTTTTGGTTACTTCATAATTATGTAATTATAAAAAAAGATATTATGATTAAAAATTGAAATGATGAAATGAGGTAATCCAGGTATATTGATTAATATAATTAATGTGACTGTAGTTGAACCTCTTAATACCTGAGGTATTAATATGAAATAAAATGAAATGTTTAAATTTTAGCTATTTTCTCACCATCGAGAAAACGGTAGGTATATACCCCATAGTCGACTATAGTTCACAATTATAATTTAAGTAAATCGGAGATTTACCGGTTATTATTTAAATATTAAACCACAAAATAATATATATCAATACGCATTTTAAGATAACAGCAATTTAAGTTTTGTATATGAGAAACTGATAGCTAATAATTGAATTAATTGGTTATGTAACCATAAAATAATAATAAAAAAATCTGGCCTTAAGTTGTCCTAGAAGAAATCCATACGAGATACCAAAAGGAGACCTCTCTCTAACTTCTGCTACAAAACTACAGAGTGGTGGCTTGTAGTGGTCTTAGGGACTTCTATTGGTTGATGCGTATAATGAAGAACATGTCAAATAAAACTCGTGGAGCAACAGGTTGTTAACCCTAACTTAGAGCCCTGCAAAGATTGGAGAAAACCACAGATTAACATCCAGATTATGGATAAAATTAGCGGCTTGCTCTATTCTTTTATTTTAAAATTTATATAGAGAAGGACAAAAAAATAAACTTGTGAAAATTCACTCACCTTTTATAAAGGGTTCTATACTTGAAACAAAAAGTGTGATTCCGGAGCACCTGGATAGCCTGGAAGATACCAGGGTTGTGAAGAACAGCCAACCATCTACCCGTGACACTAACAACACATGCTGTGGTTGAAGAAATTGCACATAAAATCACCCGATTGGGTTTCTGGGAAGTAATTTCCCGTTTTCTTCACATTAGCATGGAAAAATGCCTCGTGCTAAGCTAGAGTTCACACCGGAATGGTGGGCGGAAAAAGTGTCTCTTTTTAACATCGTAGTGGGGACCGGAAATTCCAACGATTCCCACTTACATTTGATTGGTGCAAATTTGGCGATAAGCCTTGTGTATTAAAATATTTAAAGAAAAATCGACAATAAATATGGCAACGTTGAAAGGTAGAGTCAACCTACAAGCAAATCGTGGTTCAGATTTTGGAAATTCTTGACACTCAGGCGATTTTAAATTGAAACAAACTATCGCCCTTTGATTTCAAGCAACCAACAATTCAAATAAGATAACCACCTTAACCCTGCGCAGTTTAAGATTGAAAAATCATATACAATGCCCAACCAAACAATTAGGAATTGTTGTTAGAAAAACTTGAATGCTACAACTGAAATATATGATATTAACTATTCTTACATAGATAGCTGATAAATTGGTGAAAATGTTATTGTGCCTAGCCCTTCGGGCACGGCACACGTCTTTATTGTAGTTTGACGAGCTCTTTCCGCTGAGGTATACAGGGTGTTAATTAAGTACGTAGACAAACTTTAAGGGATAATTCCTTGTATAATTTTAAGATAAAAAGTTCATATAAACGTATATCCTAAAATGCTTGTTTTTCGATATACAGGATGCTAAAGTTTTAATTTTTTTTTGGTTTTCTTAATATTCCTTTGGAATCTTTAGGAATAATTAATTCAAATTTTGCACAAATTATAGATTTACCAGTATCTACGAACTAACATTATTATTATTTAAATTAATCTACAGGGTCCTCGTTTTTTCGTGGTCATGACCCTTTACGCCCGTCCAATTTACTTAATACGACGTCACTGACTAATTTTAAGAACAAAATCTAATTTGTCATTTTATTCCCTGTAGATAAATTAATTTAAATATTAATAATGTTAGTTCGTTCTGGTAAATCTATTATTTGTGCAAAATTTGAATTAATTATTCCTAAAGATTCCAAAGGAATATTAAGAAAACCAAAAAAAAATTAAAACTTTAGCACCCTGTATATCGAAAACCAAGCATTTTAGGATATATGTTTATATGAACTTTTTATCTTAAAATTATACAAGAAATTATCCCTTAAAGTTTGTCTACGTACTTAATTAACACCCTGTATATAACATTTCAATCCAAAGTTGTTTTCCGTATGAAAAAAAATTAAAACCGTAAAAAAATCAGGCCTAAAATTATGATTTCCAATTTCTTACAATTTTTGATAATTTCCATTCCAGTTAGGTATATAACGATATATTGGAAAAAGGTAGTATTTGAGAAGATGGCCTAAACGATTATCCAAACCGAATGTCGATCGGATGCACCCAATTCGACATATTAGCGATCCAATAGGTTCCTTTTTTGAAGTAATTTTCAAAATTAAAAAAATTTAAAAAATTACTTCCAAACTTTCGATCGCGCTCACAAACAATAGGGTTCTGTATAGCCCACGGTCGTCTACACGTCGAAAAAGTTTAAATCGATAGAAACAATTTGTGTGGCCTGTATCGAATTTCAACGAGAATCCGATAATTGTCGACTTTAAAAATTAGTAACTTTTTTCCAGTACACCCTGTATATTCGAAATTTTCACACAACGTACCCCCACTATTCCTCTCTAAACCCAAAAAGTTTCAATCGTCCCACCCTAACCGTTTTCGAAAAAAAATCGCTAATGTGAAAATGTCGAAACTGACGACGACAACATGCATACAATGACATATTTTAAATGTAGCCGCCTATATATAATACTAGACTGGGTACATATCGCTAATCGTCAGCCGAGAGTGCATATAATATTAGTACTAAAAAAAATTTACAATAAAAAACTACTTTTCTTTTTTTCTATTTTTTATTGCTTTTTTGCCTCACCTGCCTGCGGAACGTGAAGGGGAAACATATCGCCAAATTGTCATTATAACAACTGACCAAAACTAGACAATGGTGCAAAATTTCCGTTTTTTCGTATAGATAGGTAGTTTTCGGAGACGGCGACGTATAGTGCTCGACGTTCCGTTTCCAATGCCGCCTCGCTCGATTCGCTACGGAGATATATGATACTGATATTTATAGGTACTCTTTTAATTCGCACACCTTTGTGCAATGTGGGATATACTTTTCATATTTGCTCTATAAAAATATGTAAGTATTCAATCGATTAAAACATAAGCAAAAAATTATTCTTACATGGAAGCTATCAATTATCAGCTAATAAATTTGTAGGAATATTATTGTGCTGAGCTCGGCACTGTTCTAGTTCGTTCGTTTTATTGTACGACAGCTGTCACTTTGACAGGTAAGTGTAATTTTTTTTTTAGCTTTTTCGTAGCAAGGGTTAGGTATAGCTGTAAGAATTCGAATTTTAAAATTTTTCAGGTACATAAATAAGAATGTTTTATACGATAGCTGTCAAATTTTGACAGGTTAGCTGTCAAATTTTGACAGGTAAGTGTCAATTTTTTTTATCCTTTTCGTAGCGAGGGATATAGCTGTAAAAATCCTAAATTGAAAAGTTTTTCAGTGCCTAAATAACAAAGTTTTATACGATAGCTGTCAAATTTTGACAGGTAAGTGTCAATTTTTTTCTTAGCTTTTTTGTAGTGAGGGTTATAGCTGTAAAAATCCTAATTTGAAAAATTTTTTAGTACCTAAATAACAAAGTTTTATACGATAGGTCTCAAATTTTGACAGGTGAGTGTCAATTTTTTTTTAGCCTTTTCGTAGCGAGGGTTATAGCTGTAAGAATCCGAAATTTAAAAAATTTCATGTACCTAAATAAGAAAGTTTTATACGATAGCTGTCAAATTTTGACAGGTAAGTGTCAATTTTTTTTAGCCTTTTCGTAGCGAGGGTTATAGCTGTAAGAATCCGAAATTTAAAAAATTTCATGGACTTAAATAAGAAAGTTTTATACGATAGCTGTCAAATTTTGACAGGTAAGTGTCAATTTTTTTTTAGCTTTTTCGTATTGAGGATTATAGCTGTAAGAATCATAAATTGAAAAAATTTTTAGTACCTAAATAACAAAGTTCTATACGACAGCTGTCAAATTTTGACAGGTAGTGTAAATTTTTTTAAACTGTTTTCGTAGCGAGGGTTATAGCTGTAAGAATCCTAAATTGATATTTTTTTCAGTACCTAAATAACAAAGTTCTATACGTCAGCTGTCAAATTTTGACAGGTAGGTGTACATTTTTTTAAGCTTTTTTCATATACAGGTTTATAGCTGTAAGAATCCGAATAAAAAAATGTTCAGTACCTAAATAACGAAATTAAAAAAAAATTATAAAAAAAAGTATGTAGCGAAACGCGGGTTTGAACCAGGGACCTTCGTGACCAGAGTCGAAATCTATACCTCTACGCTGTCGCAGCGTCTCTAAAAATTTGTTGTAAAGTAAGTATATTAACACCGTAATGGACATTTCACGCAATATTAAATATTGAAAATAATAACGTACATGATATATTTTTTACAATTATTTTTGATCAAACGCAAAGAAAAAGGTTCAGAACAGGTATTTTATCCCTAAAATAGCCTCCAAATGTTATTATAACTATAGAATTTGAAGTTGAAATACCTCCTGCAAGCTATTTTTATTATTAAAACTACGGATATAAATGCGATCTTTTTTCCCTTATTTTTGATCAAACGAAAAAGATAAAGGTTCAAGGTACTTATTTCCTACAAAAGACCTTCTCAAATTGGTCTTATTACTTTAAATGGTCAACTTGTAAATCTCATTTTTCACCTATTTTTGACAAATGGTATAAAAGTTAAAGTTCACGCCCACACACGTGGTGAAAGCATGGCCAACTTTCCTAAATTGAATGGTATTAGAATTTGTAAATTTTGCCTGTTTCCGCACTCAAAAACTTGAGTTTTCTTAAACTTACGAATATATTTTGATAAGTTTGGATATGTAGAGGTGTTGAGAATAAATCAACGCGTCTTTTGGGCAAAAAATAAAACGGTTTTGTTAAAAATTGAATAAGCTACAGTCGATATAGTAAAACATCAGGTAAAAATATCTCTTTATAAATCATTAATTAAATTTTTTGAGCCACAAAATATGTTTTTCCAGAGCGCGTTTACTATGCAAACTAAAGCTTGTTTATCGGTCGATATGGTGGACCAAGAAAAAATTTAAAAAGTTATATATAGACACTTGCAGAAGTATTTAAGCAAACCAGTGCGACGCCAACAGAAATTACGGGGAAAAAATTCATAAGCTACCGTTTTTTCCGTATTAAAGATAGAGAAACAAAAAAATATCTTATCAATACAATTTTACGAGCTCTATCCGCTTAAGTATACAACGTTTCGATCAAAAGTCGTTTTCCGTACGAAAAAAAATAAAAACGGCGAAAAAATTACGCCTTACTCTGTGGTTTCCAGTTTCTTACAATTTTTGATAATTTCCATTCCAGTTAGGTATAGAACGATATATCGGAAAAATGTAGTTTTTAAGATGGCCTAAATGATTATCAAAACCGAATGTCCATCGGATCCACCCAATTCGACTTATTAGCGATCCAATAGGTACCTGTTTCGGCCAATTTTCGACTTTTAAAAAATAAAAAAAATTACTTCCAAACTTTCGATCGCGCTCACAAACAATAGGCTTCTGTAGCCCACGGTCGTCTACACGTCGAAAAAGTTTAAATCGATAGAAACAATTTTTACGAACTGTATCGAATTTCAACGAGAATCCAATATTATTTGATTTTAAAAATTAATAACTTTTTTCCCTTACACCCTGTATATTCGAAATTTTCACACAACGTACCCCTACTATTCCTCTCTAAACTGAAAAAGTTTCAATCGTTCCACTCTAACCGTTTCCGAAAAAAAAATCGCAAATGTGAAAATGTCGAAACTGACGGCGGCGACAACATACATACATATTTCAAATGTAGCAGCCGATATAGTGCAAAATTTTGAAGAGTCGATCGGGGTTGCTGTGATTCCGCGTGAAAGAGACGAATAACATATCCCGGAAAGCGATATGTTAACTAGACTGGGTACATATCGCTAATCGTTAGACGAGAGTGCATCTAATATTAGTACTAAAAAAAAAATTTACAATAAAAAAATACTTTTCTTTTCTTTTTCTCTATTTACTATTGCTTTTTTTGCCTCACCTTCCTGCGGAATGTGAAGGGGAAACATATCGCCAAATTGTCATTATAACAACTGACAAAAACCAAAAATAAAAAAACGGGTGCAAAATTTCCGGTTTCTCGTATAGATAGGTAGTTTTTGAAGACGGCATCGTATAGTGCTCGATGTCCCGTTTCCAATGCCGTCTCGCTCGATTCGCTACGACTTTTCGTTACTGAAATATATGTTATTTAATATTATGATATTGATATTGACATTTATAGGTGCATTTTAAACTCACACACCTTTGTGCAATGTGGGATATACTTTCCATATTTTATTATCATTATCACATTATCAGCTAATAAATTTGTGGAAATATTATTATGCTCGTTCGTTCGATAAGTATGTGTAATTTTTTACTACTCAAGTTCGTTTTTTTTTCGTACTGATGATTGACGCTGTAAGAATCTGAAATTCAATAATTTTTATTACCTAAATAAAAAGTTTTATACGAGAGCTGTCATTTTGCCAGGTAAATGTCAAGTTTTCTAAAGCTTTTCTTGTATCTAGGATTATAGCTGTAAGAATCCGAAATTAAAAAAAAATTCAGTACCTAAATAACAAAGTTCTATACAACAGCCGTCAAATTTTGACAGGTGGGTGTCAATTTTTTTTAACCATTTTCGTAGCGAGGGCTATAGCTGTAAGAATCCTGAATTGAAAAATTTTTCAGTTCCTAAATAACAAAGTTTTATACGTCAGCTGTCATTTTGACAGGTAAATGTCTATTTTTTTTTTAAAGATTTTCTTGTATCTAGGATTAGAGCTGTAAGAATCCGAAATTTAAAAAATGTTCAGTAGCTAAATAACATAGTTCTATACGACAGCCGTCAAATTTTGACAAGTAAGTTTCATTTTTTTTTTAGTTTTTTCGTAGCGAGAGTTACAGCTGTAAGAATCCTAAACTTAAAATTTTTCAGTTCCTAAATAACAAAGTTCTATACGATATTTGTCAAATTTTGACAGGTAAGTGTCAATTTTTTCTAGCTTTTTCGTAGCGACGATTATAGCTGTAAGAATCTTAAATTAAAAAAATTTTCAGTACCTAAATAACAAAGTTTTATGCGATAGCTGTCACTTTGACAGGTAAATGTCAAGTTTTTTTTAAGCTTTTCTTGTATCTAGCATTATAGCTGTAAGAATCCGAAATTTAAAAAAATTTTAGTACCTAAATAACAAAGTTCTATACGACAGCTGTCAGACTTTGACAGGTAAGTTTCAATTTTTTTTTAGCTTTTTCGTAGCGGGAGTTACAGCTATAAGAATCCTAAATTGAAAGATATTTCAGTTCCTAAATAACAAAGGTCTATACGACAGCTATCATTTTGACAGGTAAATGTCAAGTATTTTTTAAGCTTTTCTTGTAACTAGGATTATAGCTTTAAGAATCCTAAATTAAAAAAATTTTCGGTACCTAAATAACAAAGTTCTATACGACAGCTGTCACTTTGACAGGTAAATGTCAAGTTTTTTTTTAAGCTTTTCTTGTATCTAGCATTATAGCTGTAAGAATCCGAAATTTAAAAAAATTTTAGTACCTAAATAACAAAGTTCTATACGACAGCTGTCAGACTTTGACAGGTAAGTTTCAATTTTTTTTTAGCTTTTTCGTAGCGGGAGTTACAGCTATAAGAATCCTAAATTGAAAAATATTTCAGTTCCTAAATAACAAAGGTCTATACGACAGCTGTCATTTTGACAGGGTAATGTCAAGTTTTTTTTAAGCTTTTCTTGTAACTAGGATTATAGCTTTAAGAATCCTAAATTAAAAAAAATTTCGGTACCTAAATAACAAAGTTCTATACGACAGCTGTCATTTTGACAGGTAAATGTCAAGTTTTTTTTAAGCTTTTCTTGTATCTAGCATTATAGCTGTAAGAATCCGAAATTTAAAAAAAATTTAGTACCTAAATAACAAAGTTCTATACGACAGCTGTCAGACTTTGACAGGTAAGTTTCAATTTTTTTTTAGTTTTTTCGTAGCAAGAGTTACAGCTATAAGAATCCTAAATTAAAAAATATTTCAGTTCCTAAATAACAAAGTTCTATACGACGGCTGTCATTTTGACAGGTAAATGTCAAATTTTTTTTAAGCTTTTCTTGTATCTAGGATTATAGCTGTAAGAATCCAAAATTAAAAAAAAATTCAGTAGTTAAATAACAAAGTTCTATACGACAGCTGTCAAATTTTGACAGGTAAGTTTAAATTTTTTTTTAGATTTTTTGTAGCGAGAGTTATAGCTGTAAGAATCCTAAATTGAAAAATTTTTCAGTTCCTAAATAACAAAGTTTTATACGGCAGCTGTCATTTTGACAGGTAAATTGCAAGTTTTTTTTAAGCTTTTCTTGTATCTAGGATTATAGCTGTAAGAATCCGAAATTAAAAATAAATTCAGTACCTAAATAACAAAGTTCTATACGAAAGCTGTCAGATTTTGACAGGTAAGTGTCAATTTTTTTTTAGCTTTTTCGTAGCGACGGTTATAGCTGTAAGAATCCTAAATTTAAAAAAATTTCAGTACCTAAATAACAAAGTTTTATACGATAGCTGTCAGATTTTGACAGGTAAGTCTCAATTTTTTTTTAGCTTTTTTCGTATAGATTATTATAGCTGTAAAATTCCAAAATTAAAAAAATTTTCAGTAGAGTCGATTAACTCAGTAAAACTGCAAGATGGCCGACATGTCATATGACATAAGTCATATTCCAGCTAAATAAAATAAATTTTTGCATTTTCAATGACTTTTGTCATATGACATGTCGGCCATATTGCAGGTTTACTGAGTGAATCGACTTTACCTAACTAACAAAATTTAAAAAAAAAAGTGTGTATACACATGCGGGCTTGAACCAGGGACCTTCGTTACCAAAACCCCGAGTCTCTACTACTGCGCCACCGAAGATTACAGATTGATTTGTGGTAAATAGGATATTAATGCCGTAATCGATATTACACACAACGTTAAGTATTGAAAATTCTCATAAATAATACATTTTTTTCAATTATTTTTGTTCAAACGCAAATAAAAAGGTCCAAGACAGGTGTTTCATACATTAAATACTCTCCAAATATTATAAAAACTATAAAAATTTAAGTTAATATGCCTCCTGCAAGCCATTTTTATTAGTAAAACTACGGATATAAATGCGATATTTTTTCCCTTATTTTTGGTCAAACGAAAAAGATAAAGGTTCAAGGTAGGTATTTCACACAAAAGACGTGGTCTAAATGGTCTTATTCCTCTAAAAAGTCAATTTGGAAATCGCATTTTTCACCTACAGATGGTATAAAAGTTAAAGTTCACGCCCACCCCACGTGCTGATTGCATAGCCAACTTTCCAAAATAAATGGTATTAGAATTTGCAAATTTTGCTTGTTTCCGCACTCAAAAACTTGATTTTTCTTAAATTTACGAATATATTTTGATAAGTTTGGATATGTAGAGGTATTGAGAATAAATCAGCGCGTGTTTTGGGAGAAAAATAAAACGGTTTTGTTAAAAATTAAATAAGTTACAGTTGATATAGTAAAACGTCAGCTAAAAATATCTCTTGAAAAATCATAAATTAATTTTTTTGAGCCACAAAATATGTTTTTCCAGAGCGCGTTTACTATGCAAACTAAAGCTTGTTTATCCGTCGATATAGTGGACCAAGAAAAAATTTAAAAAGTTATATATAGACACTTGCAGAAGTATTTAAGCAAACCAGTGCGACGCCAACAGAAATTACGGGAAAAAAAATTCATAACCTGCCGTTTTTTCCGTATTAAAGATAGAGAAACAAAAAAATATCTTATGAATACAATTTGACGAGCTCTATCCGCTAAAGTATACAACGTTTCGATCAAAAGTCGTTTTCTGTACGAAAAAAAATAAAAACGGCGAAAAAATCACGCCTTACTCTGTGGTTTCCAGTTTCTTACAATTTTTGAAAATTTCCATTTCAGTTAGGTATAGAACGATATATTGGAAAAACGTAGTTTTTGAGATGGCCTAAACGATTATCAAAACCGAATGTCCATCGGATCCACCAAATTCGACTTATTATCGATCCAATAGGTACCTGTTACGGCCAATTTTCGACTTTTAAAAAATAAAAAAAATTACTTCCAAACTTTCGATCGCGCTCACAAACAATAGGGTTCTGTAGCCCACGGTCGTCTACACGTCGAAAAAGTTTAAATCGATAGAAACAATTTCTACGAACTGTATCGAATTTCAACGAGAATCCGATAATTGTCGACTTTAAAAATTAATAACTTTTTTCCTGCACACCCTGTATATTACAAATTTTCACACAACGTACCACCACTATTCCTCTCTAAGATATGACATTCTCAGGTCATTTTTTAGTCTATAGTAATACACAGAAACTTTGTGTTCGCCGCTTGAGCAATAGATACATTATTCACTCAAATCAAATAGCATTGATCAATTGTGGCATTTTTTGGGAAAAAACTCATAAAAATTGTTTTACAAGTGTTTAAAACCAACCCATTGTTGGTACACCCCTACACCAGCCACTCAGTTCGGCCACTGAATGATTTGCTCTCTCTAAAGCAGTGATAATAGAACTGTCAGAAATCAAAAAAATTGTCTCATCAGCATCTGGAGAGGGACAAGTAGGAGGCATATTACAGACAAATGCAATAAACAGGGCAGACTCGAGATTGGATTCCTGTGTGACACCGGTTGGCACTGTTTTGGACGTTGAGATCAACTGAATAGATCATGTTCATTGTAACTGTCTGTTTTCTGTTTGCTAAATATGACGATATCCCACTCCCCCAATACGTAACAGATAAAGTTTCTCCAACAATAAACAATGACCGACAGTGTCGAATGCCCGACTGAGATCAAAATACAGAGCCACTGGATGAGACTTTTTATTGAGGGAATCATAAACGAAACCACAAAGTTCACATATTGCTGTTATAGTTGACTTGTACTTTCTAAGACCATTCTGACAAGACCCCAGCAGTTCAAATCTCTCGAGAAACTCCAATAACCGAGAGTTAAATGAACTTTCAAATCAAAAATCTTAGCAACATGATTCTGAACACTGACAACACGAAAAAAGGCCGGATTCAGTGGATATCCCTTATTTTGAAATATGGGAATTGATTTTAAGACATTAAGTTTATCAGGATAACAATCAGCAGCAAAAAATACTTCCTAATCAAGTATGAAACAGCTACAGCAATCTCATCAGCAACAGCTCTTAGCATCCGAGCGCTCACTTCATCAACTCCAGCTACAGGTTTTTTCGTTATTCTCATCATAATTCTCCTTACTTCTTATACTATACGTACAATATTACAATTTATTTGGCTGTATAACAATTTTCTCAAGATTAGGCTTTCGGCATTGAAGAGATAAAAAAAATATTATTAAAAATGTCTTGAGGATCCTTCTCATTGTTGTGCGTATTTTTTTTTGAATTTTTGTGTATGGTTATTATTATTACCAGATTTATTAATTATTTTCCAGCTCTCCCTCATCATATTTGAAGAATTTTCTATCCGCTCATTATTAAAATTACTTTTGACGTTTTTTTATTTTTTGCTCATAGAAAATTTTTGGCCTGACATACCTATCTTTTAAGATATCATTGTTAGTACACCTTTTAACGAGCTTATGCTGGTTATGCATAGCTATGGATTTGACATGTCAAGTGACTTGAAGTCAGAATTTTACCACCAGTCCAAACTACAAAAAAAAATCATATAATTTATATAATAACTATTATAAAAAAACGTGACTTAAAATTACATATTTTTTTTTAATTGAAAATTTGGGTTTCCCGGTTAAAACAGGAAATAACTGAAGGTTATTCGTTATGCCAACCAATGCAGATTTATGAAACCCCAAATTAAATTATTCTACCAAAAAAGTTGTAGGGGCCAACTACTTTTAAGAATCACCCGGTAGGTCGGTAGAAGTCTAAATAAAATATTTACAAAGTATCGGCACTTCTGGAAACACCGGATATCGACGCCAACATCTTGGTTTTCTGAAATGGACCGACCTAACGAATTAGAATAGAAGAGAAGCATGGATATTAAACTTCCGACGATTCCGGTAAGGAGATAACTGGAACCTGGAACTTAGCGTTGCCAAATCTTCACTTTGATCTTGAAGAAAGTTTTGGAAAAGTTAAGCAAGTTATAGCTAAACTATTGTATGAATCAAATAATAAAAAATTATTCGGTTTTGGACATGACAGTGTTGTACGGACATTAAATGGAAAACTGTGACTGATATAAAAATAAACGATATTGCTACCAGCGTCGAGATGTATGTTGTTCCAGTCAACCAGTTGACATTTTACTTGGAAGAAGTTTTACGGGACAACCAGGAGTGGCCTATATTAAAGTGAAAGAGAGACTTTATTTTGAGAATGGGACTGATAATTCTTTATAAAACCTCTGTGTGTCAGAACAAATCAATAAAGTTCCAGTTACTGTAGCCAAAGATACAACAGTTTTTAAATACAAGAAACTTTATTCTTGTAAGAGTAGGTGAGGAAGATGGACATATCCCAGTAAATTGTGTACAAGATAACGTAGCGTTATATGAAGAGAACAAGATAGGAGAAGTAGTCAGAGCAATTTTATGTATTTACAGGAAAGGCCGAGTCTGTCCAATTACGATTGATATGTTAGAGGTTGGAGATAATTTATCCAAGTAAGAGACAAATACACTTTTGAAGTTAGTGAATAAATTTCGAAGCTGTTTTGGTTTAAATATGAATGAACTAGGGTGCACTAACATGACCACTGTATCCATACAAGATAATGGTCAAGCAGTAAGGTGAAACCATATCGTGTTACAAGGGATGATCGCGATGTAATAATATACATTTTCCACACGTGGCGCGGAAACGGGATTGTTATGGATACATATTCTACTTACGCTTCGCCAGTGTTACTTGTACCAAAAGCCTGGTAATAAAAGACTTGTAATTGATTTTAAACTCCCTAACAGCCAGACCGTCAAAAATAATTTTCCCTATGCAAATTTGAAAAATGGTTTTGAACATTGGTCGTGTTGTAAAATTATTTGTACACTCGATTTAATAAATGGTTATCTACAAGTTCCATCAGGTAATTTCCGAAATCGAAAAACTCACACTATGGCGGAAAAAGTAAGGAACACAGTAAGGTAATTTCCGTAATTGAAAACCCCACACTGTGGCGGAAAAAGCAAGGAACACAGTAAGGTAATTTCTGTAATCGAAAAACCCACACTCTGTGGAGGGAAAAGGTAAGAGAACAGGCTAAAACAAGGGGGCGAAGGTTTGTATTTTGTCTAGAGACCCCATTTTAGTAATAAACCCCCAAAATTAATAAGAAAAAAATAATACTCGTATTAGTGTATTATTTATCTTCATTTTGGTACTTTATAATCGAATTGTCACTATCTATATAATTCGAGATAACTTATGGCTTTATAAGTGAATGTACTCTAACAAAACAGTCAGGCGTTATTAATGAAGCCCACGCGTAATTTAAAGCTTACAAAGTTTAGTCAGTAAAGATTAATATAAAAATATTTTTAAAAACATAAAATTAATATTGATAAAAATGAGAACCAAAATAAAACTAGTATTTCAAAGTTTAGACAGAAAAACGAAAAACCTTTCTACACAGTCAAAGCAAAAAAAAAACCTTTCCATAAAAACAAAGCCCAAAAAGCTTCCTTGCTCCTGACGTTACGCAAGCTTTTATAGTCTCTCCCGTCTCGTCTCCTCTTTGTGCGAACGTTCCAAGCGTTGGCTGAAGTCCACGACGGCGAAGCGTTCGCTGCCCCGCGCGTCGCGTATATTTCATCGAATTTATATGCCGTAGTTTTTGACATATACGTTACATTTTTCTAAAAACATAAGCGTTGCAATGATCCATTAAGAAATTTATAACTCCTGTTCCAATGGAAATAAAAAGATTTTTTTAATTCCATTCCTAAAGATTAGGCCGCGATTTCCACCGTTACACACGACACTTTTGTTATATTTCATGCATCTAGCATTTAAACTTGATAAACGAAATATATTAATAACTTCAATTTTTAAATTTTAAAGCCACTTTTATTAATGTTGTGTATGCCTAACTTAAGTGGGTCATGAGTTATTGGTATTTTTTGAGAGTCATCTTACCATTTTTTCCTCGAGGGTAGAAGGCTTTAGAAATAATTTTATTGTGTTATTCAAAATTTATACAAAAATCATATTGCAGTAACAAATTATAATATAAAAAATGAAAATACTAACAAAACAATTATGTTATTACAAATTCACATGCTCAATGTACACACCATTTTTATTAGGATGGTCTACAATACGCTCCTGAACAGATTGTGTTGCTCTCTTATATTCTCTATCTAAACGATCAAAAGCCAAACTTGTTGGCCTCTAATTTCTCACCAACGATCTTCAAAGCGTTCCGTTAATTTGGCTCGACGCGACGGCTCTAATCGAATGTCCATTTTTTGATACTAACGATTGTTAAGTCGACTGTGTGGTATGTTATCCAAATACTTCGCTACAATTTCTTATCAAATTCTTAAATAACCCTCCCATTAAAATTTTCATCGTGTATGAAATATCGCACCACTGTCCATCAGTCAACAGAAAACAATACGAAATTAAATTTAATTTTCAACCTCAATTACACGAAGAGGATTCTCGTAAGCCCAAAAATGCTGATTTCTTTGATTGAATACACCTTTCTCACAAACGTTTGCTTCTTCTGCCCAGATGAGTTTTGATAAAAATATCGATCTTCCGAATCCTCAACAAAAATTCTTCGCAAAAGTTGATCCTGCGTACGTAGTTTGGGAAATGTGGTTTTTGTAGTCTCACAAAACTATTTCCATTTCCCAAATCAGCAGATGCTATTCTAATAGACGCACGTGGATATTATGACCTTAAGTGATTCGAAGGTATAACCAAATAAAACCTATACCATCTTCTAGAGGACACTCTAGGGCATGGGAATGTTTAACTTTTTTTAGCAGGACTGAACTTTAAAAATGACCCTTAAACGTGACTGATCATTAACCGTTGTATTAAATCATGTAAACTATCTAAAATTCTGATTTTTTTCTAACTTATACTTCAAATGTAAACGTTTCTAATGGCAACTCAGAAATTGTAAAAAATTTTTAAATTTAAAAAAAAAATTACGAATGTAAAATTGTCAACATTGTACATCCAAAACTTCACTCTGCGGCTAGCTTTGTAAATTATTGAAAATTTCTCTACGTATATTATCGAGTCAAATATAGTCAAAATATGAACAAAGTTAAAAAAATTAAGTCCCTTAGTATAACGGTTATAGAAATATAAATTTTTATCAAAGAGCCTTGGACTGCGCGCTAGCCCATTGCAAACCGCGACGCAACAGAGTTTGAAAAATTGTCTGCTTTTATAAATAATTATTCTTTTAATTGATCTTAATTAACGTTGGCTTTGCAATGATGTTGTCACGGGTTTGTTTGTTACCTATCGTACCTGTTATTTTATACTGGTACGTCTTTGTTAAACGGCGTGGATTATCAACAATTATATCGTTGTTATTTGCTTACCGTTAAGCTAACGGTAAGTGATTTATTAGAGCCTTTTTGCATCTCTTATATCACCACTTCGTTATGGTTATTACTATTCTGAGCATGCGCAGTAACGAAAAGATGATCCGTCATGGGTATATTAACCACATCGCATTCCTTTATTTAAGGGGGAATAACGTAGGTAATACTTATTGTTATCGTTATGATTATTTTAACACTGGTGGACTTTTTCTATAAAAATGTTATAAATCTTTTTAACCTACATGCTTCTCTAAAAAATTCAAA
This sequence comes from Polydrusus pterygomalis, assembly GCA_963969555.1. NCBI lineage: Eukaryota > Metazoa > Arthropoda > Insecta > Coleoptera > Curculionidae > Polydrusus > Polydrusus pterygomalis. The sequence goes on from OZ018384.1 coordinate 16,969,502, forward strand.
AATTAGTATATCCCAGCGCCTTGAATAACACCTTATTTGAAATTTATGATGAAGCTTAGATACAAGGTATTTTCTTGGTATAAAAAACTTAAAACTGACGCTACTTGGACATATCATAAAAGCTTACGCAATCAAGTAAACATTGCAGTTAGAACCGAAAAGAAAAACTTATTTACAACATACCTTTAGAAGAGATCCTAAAAACTTCTGACGCATCATAATTTATTTAAATTTGAGTTCGAACTCTCAATCCTCTAATTCGTTGTTAAAAGTAGGTTAGGTTAGGTTAGGTTAGGGTGGCAGACCTCTGGCATTGACCAAACATTCACACGTAGTCCTGTAGGACCGTTGTGATACCACACGTGTTCCGCGGAACCTATCCGCATCAGCCTCCTGATGGTTAACGCGACGTGACGTAGATCGTAGAAGAATCTTGACAGCTCATTCAAACCAGCCACTGCTGTTATTAAACTTCGTGAGTCCACCCAGTTGCAGGCTGCTTACTTCCTCCAGATCATTAAAGAATGGTTCGCCCAGGGCATTGAACCTTCTTCTAGCGAGGCTGGGGCATTCACACAAGAAATGCTGAATACTTTCCTCCTCTTCTTCATCTCTGCAACTTCTACAGAAGTCGTTGGTTGGTATTTGCATACGTTCAGCTTGTCTACCGAACAGGCAATGTCCGGTGACTACGGCAGTGATGTTTCTTAGGTCCTTCCGACTGTGTTGTAATAGCACTGCGGTTTTCCTGTCGTCAAGTAGGGGCCACAATTGCCTGGAGATGCTACAAGTTGCCAGCCCTTTCCATCTGCTTTGTGCAAGTGGTTTAGCTATTTGATCTATATCCTCACTGACTGATCCCAGTGGTCTAGCCACAGTATTCTCTGCTAGTTCGGCAGACCTGCTTGCGCCTTCCCTAGCGAGCACATCAGCAGTCTCGTTGCCCTGTATTTTGGTATGTCCAGAAACTCAACACAAGGTGATGTTGAGCACCAAGTGTGCAGAGATTGTTGCGACAGCGCCTTACCAATTTTGACTTAGTGCTGCTGGAGCAAATTGCCTTTATGGCTGCTTGACTGTCTTTATAGATTGCTATAGACGCAGCTGCTTACAAGCCAGGGTGATCCCGCAGGGTGTTGACTGCTTTATCCACTGCAAAAATATCTGCCTAGAAGATGCTGCAGTAGTCAGGGAGTCTATATGACCTATGTATTTGCATGTTCTCGGAGAAGATACCAGCTCAAACCCCGACGTCCATTTTTGAACCGTCTGTGAAGATCGAGTGATCCGCCTCCATTATTACTTGATTGCCTTTCCACTCTTCCCTACCCGGAATGAGCATAGAAAAGCCCATTTCAATGTCTGGCAGCGAAACAGTGTAATCGGTCGGCTCTTGCAAATTTTGGCCTGGATATATCCTTAGTATGCTGCTGTGTCCGTAGTTGGTGCTGGTCCAGTATTTCGACGCTTTCAGTCGCAGAGCACTTTTTGCAGCCACACGTTTTCCGTAAATATCCATGGATATCAGATGCAGCATCACTTCCAGTGCCGCCGTCGGTGCGAAGTAAAGGGCACCGGTCACTCCTAAACAAGCTGCCCGTTGTACCTTCGTTAGTTTCTTCATGTTTATTGCATTTTCCAAAGCAGTCCACCAGACCAGGACCCTGTAGGTTAGTATAGGTCTTAGAATGGCTGTATAAATCCAGTGAACTATGTGGGGTTTCAATCCCCACTTCTTACCAATAGCTTTTTTGCAGGCATGGAACGCAACTGACGCCTTTTTAACTCGTTCATGTATGTTCATGCCCCAGTTAAGCTTGGAGTCCGATCCTAGATACTTTGCTTAAAAGTAGGTGACTTGAATGATTTTAATATTTTTTTACTAATTCACTGCCCATTGTCGGCCCAACAGATCTAAACTTTAACTACAACTCCAAAACTACGAAAATAAAAGGTTCAGTGTGATAATTTTAAATTTAATGCAGTTACTGATGTAGATATTCACAAAATTATTACCAGCTTAAAGAGTAACGCGATTGGAAATGATGGCATAAATTTAAAAATCCTGCATTATATAGGTAACTCCTTATCTAACAGACTTTATCTGCTTCATAATCAATAGATGTTGGGTTATTTTTCGAATGCCTGGAAGACCGCCAATATTGTACCGGAAATTTACAAGTCCTAAATAGCTGTCGGATTATAGGCATATCAGTATACTACCTATAGGTACTTTATCTGAAATTCCTAAAAGAGTTGTGGCTGACCAATTAATACAATTGGGCATGATATACTACTTACTAAATTGACATTTTTTTGACCTAGGTGATGTAGCATTACAATTTTTTGAATAATATTTTTCAAATCCCAACGGGTAATAATTAATGATAGTCCTTTCGTGGCTCAAGGCAGCATTTTGGGTCCCTTTTATTCTTAATTTATAGTTATGATTTCTCCAAAATTCTTAATCATTTTAAGTCCCATCAGTGTCATGCCGTAATAAAAATTAACAAAGATCTTAAATTACTTCCGGATCTACAATCTAAATCCCACAATAATTCTAAACGAGAAGAATACTCAGCTCGTAGTATTTGGCTTTATAGTTGAAAATCCTGTATTTCAAATCATTGTTAACGGCACTGTTATAGAGCCTATAAATATATGTAAAAAATCTTGAACTGACTATTGATTGAATTGATTCTGGAGTTTGGATATTCAGATTATATTTCTTAATCAATTCAGAAAACATACTATAGGATAAATTAAAACTTTTATATAAGTATGCATAGAGATATTTTTGTTAAATATACTAAATTACGTCTAACTGAAGTAGTTATAGATGGTATGGTTACCACCAGATTCCACCACGCCTTCTGCGCATGCGTTAGCAGTGCGCAGGCATGCGTCATCTGTCATACGTCATCTGTCAACTGTTAAATGTCACACTTTTGGGCGTTAGCTACACTAGGCCTTAGCTACTACGGCATTAATATTTATTAAACGTCACGTGTTTAGGATGACGTCATATTATGATTTTAAAAATGTGACAACTGTCACCTGTCAATTAAGATATATCAAGGTCACTTGTCGCTTGTCAAACGTCAAAAAATATTGAAACTTAGGTTGCGTGTTCAGGATGACGTCATATTACGATTTAAAAAATATGGCAACTGCCACCTGTCATCTGTAACCCATTATATGTCGCCTGTCACTTGTCAAATGTCAAAATTAAATTCTAACACTTGGAATGTATTCGGAATGACGTAGCAAGACGTTTCGAAAAACTCGAAATTGATCGGCAAACTGGTTCGGGAGATATAGCTTTTGCGATTAGAGCCATTTTGCCTAAAGGTGGAGAGGTTAGATTTGGCAAACGGGTAGAAGATGGGAAGACCTATCGATCAGTTAGACAATTTTTTTTTAAATCTTAAGTAATAAGGGCGCTAGAGGTATAAAACCATTAGGTCCTTAAAACGATCTAGACAAAATTCCGACTATACAAGGGTCATTTACAATGTTTATCATTATTAATATAATTTCAAGATGAAATTTTTACGCAATATTAGTAAAATGAGCAAAGTTGCCAAAAGGGCACATCTGAAAATTATATTTCTTGAATAATTGCATTACTAAACCATGCCTATTCAATACCAAAATCAAAATACCCTTTAAATTATCAGTAAAAAGGCAAAAATTGCCAAAACGGAACATCAGAATTTTATAATTTTATCCAATATCTACATTAATAAATCATACCTCTACAATCCCAGCACCAAAATCCCATGTTTAATTAATGCCTATTTGACAACATGTGCAACATTTTCCAAAACTGATGATTCTCGAAAACTGTAAGAAAAAATTATGCCCACATAGTAAAAAAAGTTCCTTCGGCACCTCGGATGACAAAGGGCTCACTTTTAAATATATATTTAATGTATACTGTATAGGAAACATTATTCCGATAGTTGTTTACAACCATTAATTTCTTAGAACCATAATAACTGTTAAAATAAAAAAACACACGCTGTATAAAATTATTACGAAATATATTATTGCAGTGTCTGTCGAATGACTAAAAAATTCAATTAGAACAAACTACAATTGCACAGAATGTGATAGAAAAAGAGGTAGATAGACGTTGTCTACTATTACGATTATGAACGAAAAATGAGAAATGAGGGTCACCTATATTTAATTTGCAAATAACCAAGAAATAATAGGTATCTAATTTAAATAGACCTAAATTGAATGACGCCCGAAATTACAGAGAATGAATAGCTGTTGGGTAGGTTTTTATCCACCAAAAACACCCCCGTGATGCTTAAAAATAAGAATAAATAGGAAAAATACCTAGAAATTTAAGGTGACATTGCTTTAAAGACCAGTTAACTCCTACAAGAGTATTTATGTATAACGAATGCTAAAAAATAGGTATTGATTGATTGATTGATTGAAAGTATGACACACAAGTAATGACAGGTGGAGTGATGTGAACTCACAATTCAATGCAGAATAGAAATATGAAATCGAACTGGGGTCTGTCCACTTAAAAAAACTAAGATGGTTTTAATTTTCGAAAGTTTCGCCATTTTATAAATATTTTATTTAGACTGTATAGTAGTTATGACTGTCCAAAGACAGTGTTCCTATAGGATTATTTTAGTTTTCCATCGTTTTTGTGTTTATATAGTATGGCAAGAACCAGTGGCGTATCGTGACTATAAAAATGAAGAGCCCATAATTTTAACGTTTCATTATGCACCAGGAACATTTAAAATTTAAAAAAATAGTCCAAACATACATAGGATTCCGTACGCCTCTATAACATGAAATTAGTAAGAAGGCCGTTATAAATCTTATTTTTCTTTAAGGCGCTATTTTTGGGCTTAAAATTAAATAAAAAATAGCGACATGTACCATTTGTCCTGCTCTTTTATTTGACACCCCTAGTTGATTGAATCATATTTAAGAAAAAAATAAAGAAACGTATTAATTGAACTTTACTTGCTTTTATTGAATCAAAAGTGTTTTGTAACATTGACGACTAAAGTGCCAAGTTGAGCACACCTATTATCAACAAAAATAATGGCTAGAGAATTTAATATTGTCTGGGACATTGCAACCGCATCGCTTGTGAATCGAATGTGTCGATGTCGAATAAAAAACGACGCACTGCGTTCCGTTTGGAAATAATTAGCGCACAGTTCCACCTTGTTCGACTGTTCAAAGCAGAGGCAAAACGTTATCAATGGATATATTAATTTAAATTTTTGTATGGGCCCCCGGAGCCGATGAGAATAAACATTCGCTTACTACGCCCCAAATTTATAAAAAAATAGTTTGTTAAGAAGTTGCTCGGTGCTCATGTAGAAAATTAATAGTACTGCTCTATCATTCCTTTTTCTTTCCTATAACTAGATCTATTTATAATTATTGCATATTTAAAACATCAAATTTTTTTTTATATTTTCAGATCATTAGTCCCTCAGGCCACGAGGATGATTGTTTCGTCCAAATTATCGACATGGAAGAATACTCAATCCGATTTATGCCCCGCGACAATGGAATACACAAAATTCACGCCAAATTTAACGGAGTCCACATTCCAGGATCTCCGTTTAGCGTTAAAGTTGGAAAAGATACTGCAGACCCCGCTGCTGTTCATGCTCAAGGAAATGGATTAAACAAGGAAGTCAAAACTGGTAAGCAATAAATAATAGAACTAACTTCATACTATGATTCATAGACATCATTAACTTATTATACAATTCCCCGGCTTTAATAACAATATGAACATGCAATGGATAACCAGTACAGTGACCGGCACCGTCAGCAGTTTTTCAACATAATAGAAAATTAGAATCGATCGTTTGTAAAATCATTTTAGTCTGAATTTAATTCTGTAACGTTTAACTTGTCTTTTAAAATAAAAATTGTTTTTAAAAACTTGTTTCGAGAAGTTAGTTAATTAACTGGCGCAGTCGCATTAGTAGGATATTCAAACGGTTTAAAGCACATATGTCCGGTTCGTTTCTACGATTTATTGAGTTAAGGACATTTTTCGGGAGTTTGGCGAAATTTAAGACTTTTCGTCGCGTTCCGCAAACTTGTTTCACAGTGGTATAGTTAGGTGAACTGAGTAGCCTAGCGAGAAGCAGCATCTTGGGGCTAAATCCTCGAAGCACATCGGAGATCTAAGCACCGATCCTAGCATATGGACAAGATACTGGTACTACTGGAAGTAATTTATGTAATTTAGAGGGTCTTTAAACCTTAAAAAAAAACAGTTTCCCTGATTACTCATACACAAGTACAGATTCTGATTCAGACTCAATTGCTAACTTGTATCGGCACAAGGTCCCCCTTGATACAAAAACCTAAGCCAAAAAGGCTTATTTTTGTAAATCATAATTCCAAAAACTAATTTAAATATGTCTTTAAAACCGTATGGTATGATCCCAGAATTTCACGGTGAAACAGAACTTTTGCCGTGATTTATAAGTATTTGCGAAAAAAGCAGCAAAATTTTATTACAACAATGATTTAACAGATTTTCAAAATGAATATTTAATGTCAAGTATTTTAGCTAAAATTAAAGGCGAGAGGCCGCCCTCAATATATCTTCATGTCTAATAAACACTTGGAATTATTTAAAATCAGCGCTTCTCCATGCTTACGCTGATAAGCGTGATATATACACATTAAATATAGAATTGGAACAGGAAAATGAGAGCCATTTTGATTTTTATAATAAAGTGCAACAATTATTACATTTACAAATTTCATTTATTTCAACTCATAAGCTAGTACTCAGAGTTTTATTACGTGGGTTAAAAGAGCCCGTGAGGTCATTAATGCGCTCTAAAAACCCAGATAACCTTAATACCGCTTTAAGTTGCGACGCACTTTCGTGTCTTTTCTTTTATATTAATGAGATATTGGCATTATGACGAATACCAACACAACTTACCACTTGGACCTTTTGTAAAACTAGAAAATCAATAATCAAAGCCCAGTTGAGTTATCCGTGCTCAGAACAGTGTAGAGGTTATAGTGCGTGCAATACACCGACTACCCCAGGAGAAAAAGGTTCGAGCGCCACCAAGTTTGGAAACGGACACAACTTAGAAGTCCCCGCGGTTTTATGGGCTCTACGCTACTCTGAGACAGAGAAAACAACTAATAAAAAAAATAATAAGGGTTGTCATGTGAGCTGAATAAAAAAGGTCGTATTACTACAGCAAATTTACTCAAAACATAAAGGTAAAATGTTGAAATTACTTTAGGTATGAATACCTCTGGTATAGATACATTGTACAAACTAATAGATATAAGATAAACCTTATCTGCGATCACGTGACCCAACTAAAATAATGGTACAAATCGAACTAATAAATTTATAAATAAATATATATATATATATATATACGGACAACCGAAAGGTTATGATACTGAAATAGTTAGCCAGACTTCATGAAATTGATAAATAAAAAAAAAGGTTAAGTAGTTAAAATATTCATTATTTAATGGTATGAATAAACAAAACCGATCACAACCTTTTGGTCGTAGAATCGAAGCAACGTTGATAAAATGAACTTATAGAGAAATGATCATTTAGCATATCTAGCCTAGGACTTATCTGTTCGTTGTAAACTGGTCAGTAGAGAGAGTAAATGAGATTGTCCAGGCCAGTAGCTTAAAGTGTTCGGTCAGTACATAATATTGAGACTAGTAGTTGGCCGGTACCTTGGATGTTCGCCAGTAATTTAGACTTAGCTGGTACTGTTAAATTCTAGAGGCCAGTTGGCAGAATATTGGCCGGTACGTGGGACCCTGACAAAAAAAACATTGCCTAGTACTTGCTTTATCGAACACGATCGAGTTATGTAAGCAAGATTACTTATTTTAAAGAAAATTATTAATTTAAATTAATTTTAAATTACCAAAAGAAAATGTTTGTATACCAGAAGATAATTTATCAAAAGTATAAGTCACATTACTGATTTCAGTTTCCTAAAGAAATTCAAGTTATTTTAAAAATAAATAAAAATATCAAAAGAAAATCCACGACAATAATAATTACGTTGCAACATGATTTTCAAAAGATGGAGTTAATCCAATAAAACCGGAAATAATTAAAGTTATTTATGTGACGAATCACAAAATAGAGAAATACAATAAATAATCTTACTTAAGAAATAAGATGAGAAAATATAACTAAAAGGGCAAGATACATAAAAGAAAATGAGCTACCATAGTATACACAGGCGCTGTGCGCATGCCCGAAACATTCAATAAAATTAAATAAACATCAAGCAGCAAACCCAGAAGCCGAAATAAAATTAAAACAATAGTAAGTATACACATGTCAAAATTCAGTCACTAAAGATCTCGCATTGAAAAGACTTCAAAATACACGCGGCACTGTGATTTGCTACTGGATATCAAATAATAGAAAAAAAATATAAAGATACAGAAAAATGTATGCACTGCCGCAAATATTAAATCTGAACGAATTAGCACAGGTCAACAGACTGTATAAAATTATAAAAGATAAGCTCGATTGGTTAGTAATTAAGGTTACAATTATTTATTACATAAGTCAAATGGCACAGAAAAATAATAAAATAAATTGAATTTGTTATTCATAGTTAAACTTTAAATTGCTAGCTAAACTCATGGATAACCATAGGAAATGCTTTACAAAAATAATAGGCATAAGGCAGCTATGAAAGAGAATATTTTTTCCAAAATTTTAAGCATTGTACACTTTTGTGTACAATGTACGCTTGTGTTGTACAAATGTACAACTGTACAAATGTACATAGCCATGCCATATACTTAGGTCACCACTGAATAAAAAAAATATTAATTAAATACATCGAATTAAAAATATTAATTAAATAAATCGAATCAAAAATATTAAACATCACTGCTAGCAATAGAAGAAAATAAGAAACATTAAATGTACAATAATAACAATAAATGCATAAACCAACAAATAAAATATCAGAAAGATGTAATCAAAATAGCTGATCTCCAAAACTATAGTTTTCTATTTTAAATAAAACGAAATATTTAGCTTATTTAATTAACTTAGCATTAAAATCGCTAATGAGACAATTATAAGGCTTAAATCTCTTAATTGAATCAATAGTAAATTGCTAATGAGACAATTACAGGTTAAGTCAATGAAAGGAATAAACAAAAAAAATTAATTAATATTTCTGCATTTAGCCAGTCAGAAAAGGAGGAGGAGACCAAAGGTTCTTAAAATTCCTTTGTGCTTGCTAGGTTGATGCACGAATGCATGAACGAAGCTCGGACTGACACAGGATTGCTTCACATATAGCGTTTTCCCTTGGCATAACTTATACTCAATAATAAAATAGTCTTTACACTAAATGTAATCTTTTAAAAGTAATAATTAATTATCATTGCTAAATTGTACATTCAAATCCAAACACTCATATTACAACCAATCGAACTTAGACGGGATCAAATGGGAATCAATAATAAAACGAATAAAAGATTATTGATAATACATATAGGTTATCGTAAAACTGTACTAATAGGTCACTAGTGAGATTCAAATTGAAATAAAAGAATGAAAAATCAGAATAAAGTGAGTTCGTAACTTGAGCCGAGACCATGTTTCTGTAGTTTGGTTATAGCTGTAGAAAATATCAGGAACTTATAGAAATAAGCTATTGCTGTCAATAAAAAGAGGCAACCATAAGTATAACTTCTTCTAATTAAGAGTGAGATAGTAATAGACCCCAATAACTACGGGTAATTGGAAAAATATAAAAAAGTGTATCGAAGCTGGTCGATATTTACTGAACTGAATACTAAGGTACTTCGTATGTACTGTGTATAATTTAGAGAAGCTATACAGGCATAATTCCAGCTGATTTTATGTAATAAATTATTAAATAGCGAACTGTAATGAACTCAGCTCGGTCTCCGAGCACACAAATCTGACTTAAAATATTAATAAAATTAACAGCTTTCCGCTGAATATAATAAATTGAAACAGCCTCTGTAGGCTTGCTTAATAAAATAAAGTAATTTTTGCTAGTGGGATATTGAACTTATTTTTCCTCGGGTAAGTTTTTAACGGCTCAATGGAAATGTGAAAATTAAAATAAAGCAAATTGATTAATAAATGAACGAGTGATCAAAAGTGGTAAAATGAGTATTAAAACATGTGTAAATCATGGGAAACAAAAAAAAAAAACTCACCTCCTAGCTTAGTCGAGGGCATGCGATTGACTTCGTTTGTCATCCGGAAAACAAATCATCCGTATGGATTTCAGCATGGAGACCTCCTAAATGGGAAAGGCTGGACCTCCAACTTTACTAAAACGGGAACGATTCACAAAAATCCTACCATAGTAGTGAGATGACACCCGATTTGAAAAATCGACCCTACTTCATGGGATGACAGACGTAAAGTAAAGTCCCGAAAAATTTTCCCTACCCAAGAAAATTAAAAGTCAATCTGTCAAAAAAACACTTCCGCTCCGAACACAAACAAAATAAATTACCAATAGAACCAGTGGCATCTGGTCGATCTAAAGACGTGCCATGCCGTACACAGCGAAAATTTAAACACGGTAAGGTTCAGTTGAAGTCACAGAAGGCCAATAATAACCCAACAAAACGGACTTGAAAGGAATAAATAGAAAAGTATCTAAGTATTAGAAAATTATAAAGTTCCGGAGCGGTAGAATAATAAGAATTGCCGCTTATCACTTTGCCATAATATAAACAAATCTTTCATGTGGAAAATAAGGGAACAGGTAAGACGGTATTCGACTGTGATACACTTAAAAGAAATCCCAAAAACCTGTATTTGTAGTACAAAAATGCTTGTGACCATAGCAGCCTCCAACTAGATGTAAGAAGTAAAAGGGCAAAATCAAAGATCAAGACGATGATACAAAGCATGGAAAAGGACTGCAAAGTGGTAGTGAAGGGCACAAAACAACTCAGTTAGGCAAGAGGTCCAACCAAATAAACAGAAGAGAATCCTGACAGAAAATGGAATATAATGAAATAACATCTAGTCGAACATTTAGGATTCCGACCAAAGGTAATGTAAGAAATTCAATATAACAAGTAGTAGAGAGCAAAACAAAGGTTAATTATTAGTCGAGGTAATGAAATTTAAGGGCAGAATCTCATAGATACTCAGTGGCTAAATTGAACCGTTACAAAGTATGCTGACGAATGATTTCCAAATTGAAACTATTTCGACCAATTTACATCGTATAGTGCTCGTCGTCCTATTTCCAATGCCGTCTCGCTCGATTTGCTACGACTTTTCGTTACTAAAATATATGATATTTAATATTATGACATTGATATTGACATTGAACCTGTCAGCACCGGCTCTTTAAAATCGCACAGCAAAGGTGTGCAATGTGGAATAATATACTTTCCAAGTCTGTCCTATAAAAATATATATTTAATCAATTTAAACATAAGGAAATAAACTATTCTTACATTGATAGCTGATAAATTGGTGAAAATGTTATTGTGTACTGTTCAAGTTCGTTAATTTAATTTCATAGTTTTGACAAAACCATTTAGTAGCAACCTTTAATTGTTAAGCATTTCAATTCGCGATAAAAAAAAAATTAGTTTCTTTACAACCCAAGTTCGTTTTCTTCGTACCGAGGATTGTCTCTGTAAGAATCCGAAATTTAAAAAACTTACTTAAAATATTTACTTGGATAAAATTAAAACCATTTAAATTTAAAATAACGATGTTGAGAATTCCTATATTGATAGGAATTATTACAGTTATGTCGCTGAGTGGAACCACAAGGACACTGTTCGTATCTTCCCGAATTTCCACGAAATTGAAAATTTTGTCCATAACGCTTGTTATTGTTATGTTTTGATTCTAAAAAAAAAATTAAAGGTTTGGTCTTATTTAAATAAAATTGAGAAAGTTGTATGCGCGCCTATTTTTGTATGGCGTAGCCGATGAGTTCTTGTCTCTTTCGAGTTCCTTATTCTTCGCTTTCCATATCGCATCGCCTACATTAATAAAATTATGGTTTAATAATAATGCGCACAGCGCTACTCCGTAGGCCGTTGACGAACATATTAATGGCAAGTTTTCCATTTTGGAAATTAACACCTTGCGATAATAAATAAATTCCTAACCTTACAAAAAAAAATTCCTGACACACTTATCTAAAAATATTAACTTACTATAATGTCTTTGTATAACGTTTCTTGTAGAATCCTTCTTAAGTTCCATGTGGACACCTTAAATTTTCAATGTGGGCTGGCAAGTACTGGGGCAGGGCTAACTTCTAAGTGTTTCGAACACCACTGAAACCCAAGGAAAAAGTGTGTTTCTTGCTTTTTTGGAGGTGTTAGATGGGAAAATGGCAAAAATAAAGCTCAACGGATTCGGATAATCCACCCTCGAAAACGGTGGAGAAAAGTAGTTTGGTTGAGATCGAAAATTTTTCTACCTTTGATGGACGAATCCTTCGACCTCCTCAGAAAGAAATTTCCGGCTACGACCCTGCACATAATAATTTTTATCTATTTTAAAAAAATATTAATTTTAGGTGTGAAGACAGACTTTATAGTGGACACCCTCAATGCTGGCGCGGGTACACTCGCGGTGAACATCGATGGCCCAAGCAAAGTAGCAATGGATTGTACGGAAGTAGAAGAGGGTTATAAAGTACGATACACCCCCATAGCACCCGGAGATTATTATATCAGTATTAAATACAACAACGTACATATTGTGGGTTCTCCGTTTAAAGTGACTAGCAAAGGTAAGGATACATCTATAAAATTAAAAACCTTTTTGTATTCAGCGTAAAGTTTTTATTGCTACTGCCTAGCGCTTTCGGCCTATTGATGGGCCATCATTAGGTATAAGGTTCTAAAAGAAAAACACGAAGAAGAGGAAAAATAAACTACAATAAAATAGGTGTTAATAATAAAAATATGATTAACCTCTTTGAACTAATTATTTGAAAATACTTACTCCTCAAATTATATCCAGGAGACACGAAACCTAATCAAATGAAATTGAAAATTTTTGAATTTTTTTTTCCAAACGTGGTTTCTAGTATTAATAAAGAATACCTAACAGACATTTGACACATAAGCACAAAATGATGAGGGACATACCTAATAATATACAGCGTGTGTATAAATATTGGCAGCATATGGAAAACTTTTTTATCTTTGATTTTAGGAGAAAAACTTATTCTTCATAAAAAGTTTTGCTTACCTTAAAAGTAATATTACGTTAAAAAATCGTAGATATAACGTACAGGGTGGTTAAAAAATACAAAAATATGTTAATATGCTAAAAGTAAAGTAACACTAATCTACATGCTACAAACAAATTTATTGAAAATAAGTTATTGAGACTTCAATCTATGTCAAAATATAAAGTCACAGCCACCTACTAAGAATTTTTTTTTACACTTTTTTGTCTAGATAACTTCAAATTTTATTGTTGCGAATTTTAGAAGAATAAAAAAACTGTTTATCTTATAAAGCTTCAGCTGAGCCACCATCATTTTCAATGCATTTCACTAGATTTTTTCTAAATCTTCGAACTGCGTTTATAAGTTTAACTTCTTGTAAGTCATTGCACGCTTCTGTAATTCTATTTCCTAATTCATTGGCATTTGCAGGTCTGTCCTTATAAACAATTTCTTTTATTCTTCCCCATAGGTAGTAATCTAAAGGGGTGAGGTCAGGTGATCTTGCAGGCCAATTTGTGAATTGGTTGTCATTGTACGTAGCGCGCCCAATCCATCTATTTGTAAATTAAGCCATTCCCTTACTTGTGCGGCAAAATGGCAAGGTGCTCCATCAAGTTGTAATATTAATCCATGCCTTGTTGCTAATGGCAACTCTCCGATTAAGTCCATAAATTCAGTTTGTAAAAAATTTAGAAAAATGTTCCCATTTAAATTATTATCAAAAAAGACCGGTCCCAAAATCATATTTCTGACAATACCACACGATACGTTTACTTTTTGTGAAGTTTGGCTTCTGCATTCAACCACCCATTGAGGATTTTCTGTACTCCAATGGCAAGAGTTTTGCGACGATAAAACTCCATTAGTACTAAGTCGCATTTTTAAGAAATGAATATAACTATTACATTGACATCTATTTTGTTACTTGCAAAAAAATTCTTAGTAGGTGGCTGTGACTTTATATTCTGACATAACATTTATCTCTCAATAACTTATTGTCAATAACTTTGTTTGTAGCATGTAGATTACTGTTACTTTACTCATAGCATATTAACATATTTTTGTATTTTTTAACCACCCTGTACGTTATATCTACGATTTTTTAACGTAATATTACTTTTTAAGGTAAGCAAAACTTTTTATGAAGAATAAATTTTTCTCCTAAAATCAAAGATAAAAAAGTTTTCCATATGTTGCCAATATTAATGCACACGCTGTATAAATAGCAAATAATTATTCAAATTTTTTCAAATTCAAATTTTATTTATTTCTCAGTATACAATAATAATAATACATAAAGACTTAAATAATATACTTTAAGAGAGATAAATAAAAACTTAACCCACTAAAGGCTACGCTGTGCGTGGGTACGTTTTAATTTATAACATGAACATTATTACATTAATCATAAACACCATGAACGAACTAATATAAAACGAATAAGCCTGATAAACCCTATCAAGGTTACCAACCCAAACCAAAATCGTTCAACCTAGAACCTAGCAACAAAATAGCACATTCTTGATATACTGTACACATACACTATACAAAGCAGAGAGTCAGCTCACGCATTCAAAATTGCATTCAACAATAAATTATACGTATACATATCAAATACAAACGATAGCAGTCCATTAATTAGACCATATGGTACAGGTTTTTAAAATCAATATATTAGTGTATCTGATATCTAGGCAATGAAAGTATCCATTTTTTTATATTTATTTTAAATAATGGAAAATGGGTTACATTTTTAATTTCCGAAGGTAAATAACTTGGGACCCAGATAATAAAAGTTTCTCTGTAAGATTGATTTTTCTGTCCGAGGTACAAAATTTGACCTGTTGCTATATCTTGTGTTATAATCATGTTCTATCCTAAGCAACTCATTTTTGAAAATGAATTGTCTGGAGACGCATGCTAAGAAGTAAAGCTGCCTAATGTCAAATATACCACTCTCTGAATAAAGAACATTGGAAGGATAAGTAAAAGGTTTTTTGAAAATTATCTTAAGAACCGATTTTTGGATAACCTCCAAATTATGTACATGAATCTTGCTTGCCGCGCCCCAAGCTATAATTCCATAAGTTAAATGGCTTTGTATTAGGGAGTAGTAAAGAATTTTTAGTTGCTTGGTATCTAAGATTTTTGAAAGATGTCTCATTTTGTACAGAATGAATCTTATTTTTTTGACGGTACTATTTATTTGAATTTCCCACTTAAGGCCACTATCAATTATGATGCCGAGATATTTTATTTTATTTACTATTTTGAATTTAATTTGGGAGTTGTTATTACACGTAATTTTAATAGTGTCATAAGAAGGAAGATACTTAGAGTAAGATGTAAAGGGAACACAAAACGTTTTATCAAAGTTAACTGTAAGTAGGCGGCTACTGAACCAGTCATATATAGTTTTAAAATCTTTTTCGATTTTGTTCCGTAAAGAAGCCCAGCACACGTCATTATAAAGCACGGCCGTATCGTCAGCCAAACTCATAATATCACCGGAAACCTCCAATGAAAACAGTTCGTTCAAATATATATTAAAAAGAATCGGTCCCAGGACAGTGCCTTGAGGCACTCCGTATTCTATAACTTGCATGTCACTGACGCAGTTATTAATTTGTACACACTGTTTTCTGCCACTTAAATAACTATTCATAAGCTCATAAGTAGTACCTCTAAAACCAATTCCCTCCAATACACGAAGCAACAATCCGTGGTCAACAGTATCAAAAGCTTTAGCCAGGTCGACAAAGATGCAACATGCCGGTCTTTTTTATCAATAAATTTACATACTTTTGTTGTTAGATCGGTTATCGCATCCTGTGTCGACCGGCCCTCCCCAAACCCGAACTGTTTCTCCGACAAAATTTTGTATTTTTTGAGGTAATCAGATATACGCGTCTTTAAAAGCTTTTCAAAAATTTTGGCGCAAGCTGGAATCAGAGAGATAGGTCGATAATTGCCAACATCAGACTGGTCACCGCTTTTAAACAATGGCCTCACGAGGGCTATTTTAAACTGCTCAGGATATTGCCCGCTCTCTATAGATAAATTGTAAACATGAACTAGAGGGGGAAATATTTCCTTGTTAACTAATTTCAAAATTTCTGATTTTAAATTATCTATTCCTGGAGCTTTATTGTTTTTTAAATTTTTGATAACCTTATTTACCTCATTAATATCAGTTGGAAGAAGGACCAGAGAATTTGGTTGAGCCATTTTTAAATCTGGGGTAATATTATTTTCTATTTTAATTTTATCCGCCAATTTTTTGCCAATATTAGTAAAATGTTTCACAAACAAATCTGCAATTTGTTTTTGGTCGGTCACAATAGTCCCATCGTGCTTTTTTATTTCGAGATGATCCTTTTTATCTTTGGTTTTTTGGTTAGTTATCGAATTAACAACTTTCCATAAATTCACAGAGTCTTGTTGATTTTCGCCGATCAAATTTTGATAGTAATTTTTCTTTGTTATATCAATCAAGATACCCAGTCTATTTTTATATTGCCTATATGCTGTTGTGTTCTCCGCGGTTGGACATTGTTTCATGTTTTTGTATAGTTGTTGTTTTTTATTTATTGATTTTATAAGACCATTAGTTATCCATTCCTTTCTTTTAATTTCATTATGTGTTACCCTCATTTTATATGTAGATAGATTTATGAAATCACCTAATTTTGAGTGCAGTAGATTGGTTGCTTTGTTTACATCTCTATTTGCATAAACATCCTCCCAATGTTCATTTTTAACCAAGGACACAAATTTATTTCTATCTAAAATCTCTTTAGTTTTAATATTAGAATTGTTATCCTTTTCCGTAAGAACTTCCAATAATGTACTAAAATGGTCTGTAACTGAAGTTTCGTATATAAAAGAAACAAATTGATTTGAGCTTGTTTTATCCCTGACAAAAATGTGGTCTATGCATGAACCTAAACCATTTTGTACCCTTGTAAAGTCATTAATTGCTGATAGAAACCCATGTCCCGCCATAATATTTAAATAATTTTGTGCTGGTAAGTTAGTTTCTAAAATGTTTATATTAATATCCCCAACTATAACATGAATATCGCAATTTTTAACAGTCTCTAGATATTCTTGAAGATTTTCATTAAACATATTAATACAGGTAGAGGGAGGTCTATAAATAGCATTAGTTAAGAGTATTTGATCATTAAATGCAGTGTAAATTTCAATCATTTTTAAAACACCTATATTTTTTACTAAATACCGGTAGTTAATTCCGTGTCTAATATATACCGCAACACCATCGTTCTGATTAATATCGCCCGCAGTATACACCAAATTATAGCCCTCAATGCCATGTAAAAATGGATCTTGAAGTTGCCAAGTTTCTGTAAATACTAGAAAATCCATAGATGCATCCAATTGCCTTAATATAATTTTAGTTTCATCAATATTTTTTTTTAAGCTTCTAATATTATTGTGATATATTTTAAGATCTTTTTTATTCTGATTAGATTTGAATATATTATTCATTTCTAAACTAGTCTTAACGATATGTGACTTTATCGTTCCTATTTGAAAATCCTGTATATATCTATCCATTCTCACAATACCAACAACCAACAAGCAAAATGTACACAAACAGATCTATAATATATACAATAAACAAAGAGAAAAATCAATGTACCTTATTCGCAAATAATATGCATTATAATACATTACATAATGGACCAAAATAGCATGTACTATTTTAAACCGAAAATCATAGAGGTCATTAACTTTAGGTTGACCTTTTAATTTTGTATTTACTTATTTTAAATTAACAGGTAAAATAAGATGGAAATATTTCCTAGCACTACGTTCCAAATTTATAATAAACACATTCCCACAATCGACAATCATACAGACACAAAAGAGTGAAATTCAAAAAAAAAAAAATTAGCCCAACAATACACCAAATTACAAAACATACAAGCCAATCAAGAAAATAACAAAGTCCTAAACTGCATAAGCGTAAATAGACAAAAGACACTACTATTTATTTGTATAAGTCTTGGGTGCCTTATTAATACTGTTTAATCTGGTTACAGGTCGTTCCAATTTATTAGCAGGTTGGCTTGCGTTCTTAGTCTTTCGTTTTTGAGAGTCTTCAACCTTCTCCGTCACAAATACCTCTTCGTGCTTGTTTTCTTCTTCCGATCCAGTGCTTGTCAGTTTGGGTCTTGGCGTAGGAGTTGCAGGGGCACTACTAACAGGTCTTATTGTGAGCTGCTCCTCAAGTTCCTCAATGTGTGTATTATTCACATGTGATGTTGAACCCTTTATATTATTAATGTCGGTGTCTATCTCGGTTTCTGAATCCTCCTCATATTATATAACATTTATATATATTATATAACATTTATATAAATATAATTTTAATTAGTTTTTCCATGATTCAATTAGCTAAATTTTCAAGCAGCATGCACCCATTTAATGCGGTTTGAAGATGAGGTTTAATCAGGTAGTTGATTTATTGCAGTCACGGTTAACGCTAATGTAAACTTTACTATAAAAACACACCACTGCAATTAACCCTGTAAACTCTGTATCTCTGTATGTAAATAATAGGCTCATCATTTAATTGAATATGTTCATTTGAAAACTTCCCACCACGGATTTATCGAAAACCACTGATCAAAAGAAAAAACGCTGAGACACGTCAAAAGATTTGCGAAAGGGGACAACTTTTTAACCAAAAACTACTTCACCCCCTTTTACCCTCTGCCCCCCGGGGTCATCCCCTTAAAAATTTTAAATGACAAGGGGTATCAAGTAATAGCTTGTTTGAAAGGTATTTTAAAGTGCTTTATTTTGACGTTTGATTTTTTAAAATCGGTCGATTCGCTTTCGAGAAAATTAGAAAAATCTTTATTTATCTTAACTTGTTCAGAGAGAAAAAAAAGCACACGAAAATATCACTTTTTATTTCAATAAGTGTTTAAAAACCAACATAAACAGCAATTCGGAAGATTAGACGTAGCAGCAACCAAATAACAACTACAATTTTTTTCCGCCTTCATTTTATCAACACAGATAACATGTATTTATTCTTATACCTGTTTTTTATAGTTGCTAAGGAAAAGAAAGAATATAATTTGCTGTCAGTTACCTTTATGACAATCTTGGGATAGTGAAAATTAATTTATTGATTCGGATTTTACTTCCAAAATGGTTTACACACTAGCCGAAAGAGTGGAAATGATTCTAATTTATGGTGCCCAAAATCAATGTGCTCGGCAAACTGCCGTCACATTTAACGCCAGACATTCGGAAAAGATAACTTTGCATAGGCATGTTTTGGACCTTGTTACTAAATTTACTCAAACTGGATCTGTTGCAAATAAAAAACGTAATCATCGTAGAGTTTTGGATGAAGCCGCTCAAGTTGAAGTTTTGGGTCATTTTGGTATCAATCCTAATACTTCATTACGTAAAAAATTGTTGATGCGACTGGTATTTCATTAGGCTCTATACACACAGTTACTAAATTGCATAAATTTCATCCATTCAAAATGAAAATATTGCAAGAGTTAACCGAAGATGATTTCGATAGGCGAGTTGAGTTTTGTAAACAAATGACTGCAGCGATTAATGATAATACCATTCATGTAAGGAATATCTGCTTCAGTAATGAATGCACATTTTATCTAAATGGATTTGTTAATAAGCATAACTGCAGGTATTGGAGCAATGAAAATTCTCATGCTTTTGTAGAAGGGCATACTCAGTACCCCCAAAAAATTAATGTATGGGCAGGTATTTTAGGAAACAAAGTGATTGGGCCATTGTTTGTTAATGGGAATTTAAATAGAGGCATTTATTTAGATATGTTGGAAAATACCATCAATCCGCTTATCACTGAAACCATTGAAAACCAAATCGAAGACGATGGAAACCCTATACTTGATAAGGCTGAAATATGTTTCCACTCCTCACTATGTTCTTCCGGTTCGGTAATGGCTAGACGACGAATTTCCAGATAAATGGATAGGGCGAAGAGGGCCTATAGAATGGCCTGCTAGATCTCCTGACTTGACGCCATTAGCCTTTTTTCTATGGCGCCATTTGAAGTCTATTGTGTTCACTCCCCAACCTGGAAGTTTGGAAGAACTTCGTCAACGCATCATCGAAATTTGCCATGATCTCCCACAACGTGTTTTTGAAAATGTCCGTCAGGAATTTGAACATCGCCTATATCATTGTTTGGCCAATAACGGGCAACATTTTAAACACTTATTGAAATAAAAAGTGATATTTTCGTGTGTTTTTTTTTCTATCTGAACAATTTAAGATAAATAAAGATTTTTCTAATTTTCTCGAAAACGAATCGACCGATTTAAAAAAATAAAACGTCAAAATAAAGCACTTTGAAAGACCTTTCAAACAAGCTATTACTTGATACCTCTTGTCATTTAAAATTTTTAAGGGGATGACCCCCGGGGGGCAGAGGGTAAAAGGGGGTGAAGTAGTTTTTGGTTAAAAAGTTGTCCCCTTTGGCAAATCTTTTGACGTGTCTCGGCGTTTTTTCTTTTAATTAGTGGTTTTCGATAAATCCGTGGTGGGAAGTTTTCAAATGAACACCCTGTATAATATACAATACGATTGGCAATCGCATGTATAATTGCCTGCTAATCTTTTCTAATATGGAATGGTATATCATATTTTATTATATTTTTGTGAAAGGTGTGGTGATAGTTAACCATATTTTTGTTTCTAGGTGACGCTAAGGTAGCAGATATTGGAGGCCAAGAATCGTCGTCTGTCGTAGTGGAAACTATTAACAAAGTGGGAAAAGGCATTAACAACAAAGGCCCAGTTTTACCACACTTTAAAAGTGACGCGTCTAAAGTTCAATCTAAAGGAATGGGTCTTAAGAAGGCATACTTAGCAAAACAGAACCAATTTACTGTAGCCGCTCAAGATGCAGGTTAGTGGTTACAAGAACCAACCTTATAAACCTAAATTTTTCGCCAATTATTAACAGCAGTATGCAGCACCCGTCCTTAGTCCAGATTATCCTCTAATCCCGCTTGAAATGATTTTTTTGTAGTGAAACATATAAACACAGTAAAAATGAATTTAAACTTGCATACTGCCGTTAATAACTTTTTTCGTTAAAAGGTAAGAAAAATTTTAATACTCTGCTAAAAGTTTTGGGCCTAATTTTGAGAATACAATGTACTTTTTTAGTAGAGGGATGGCGCCGGTCCCGGCGCACTCCCTCTACTAAGCATTTGCATTGCCGAAAAAGCAAAACTAAAAAAGTTTAAAAAAAGCTAAAAATCTGAAAAACTAGACAAAAAACTGACAGAAAAACAAAGAAAATAGACTAAAAAAAAGCTAAAAAACTAGAGAAAGTGCTAAAAAAAAATACTATTTGAGAGCTGATTAACACATCATTAAAAAATCTAAAAATAAAAATGTACCAAAAATTCTACTATTTAATTCTCTTTAAACTCAATTATAACAAAATCAGATTCATTAAGGCCTTTAAATATCAAAGATACATCCTTTTTATTCACTACAGAAATCTTTTTTTCATCTATTTTGTTAAAAATTTTAGGTAAATAGGTAAAAAACTTTTCTAAATCCACACGAATTGAATCACCATATTTAGTTTTTACTTTTTCAAATTTTAAAATTTTATAAGGATGATTAATATCAAATTATTTTATATTTTTATAGGGCTTTTGTACTTTAGGAGAAGTATATGAATTTAATTCGCTCAATAGATCCATTATTTATATATAAAAATTTTTAATTATTTTTTTCAAATTGGATTTTTAGACATTTTTGAATGAAAATTTAATAATTAGTCCAAGTGCGCCAGGACCGGCATAATATCTACTAAAATTTCAGAAAATTACAGTAAAGATTTTATATATCAGGTATATTTATTAATGTATTACCAAATATTATAAAAACATATAATAACACTTTTCATAGAACTATTAAAATGAAACCCATCGATGTAAATATAAAAAATGAAAATGAATTATTATCAACTGTATATAAGTTTCCTATTTCAAAATCTGTTCCAAAATTTGATGTTGATGATAGAGTTAGATTATCATCTTCTGTAGATCAATTCAGAAATAATATAAAAACTAATTGGACTAAAGAAATATTTACAATTAATAAAATTTATCAATTTAATATAAATTATTATAAAGTTAATGATGTAGAAGAAGGTATTTATGAAGAAGAATTACAATTATCTAAATTTCTAAATTATAAATTATTTTCCCATTTTTCATATTCTTTTTTGATATGCTTCAAATGATTTGTAAAATTATCTTTTTCAACGTTTATTTTATAATGACCCCAAGCTAATGAATTTTTTCCATCTTCTAAAATATATCTTTTATCATCATATCGCTCACCGGCGACAATAGTGGCACATCTCAAAAAAGTACAAAACACATTAAAACACGTGAAACAATTTAAAATTTGATGAAGTTTCATCCATCAATACTGGCATAAAATTAGTTGAGATAGTCTCTTCGAGATAGCGCTTGTGCCACTACGGTCTCCCGCGTGCCGAGCTCCTTAAGTCGCATCAACACTGGCATATTTTCAATGTGCCGTTGACTGTGCTTAGTTATGCTTCGTTATGTTTGAGCAATAGTGACCCATCTAAGAAATAGTAACGATTTGTTTCTGCATTAGTGGCACATTTAGAGTTGCGCCACTATAACTTTATTGCAGTTTTCATAGGTTTTAATCAAAACCGTGTCACTTGATTTTAACAATAGTGGCACATCTTACAAATATCACCTTTTTTAAAAACAAAAAAGTAACTTGGCAGTACCCAATAATTTAGCACATAACACCCCATCAATAATCACAGTCAAGTTTATTAATGATATTGAAATGACATAACAACATGAAAAATTAAAATACCTCAAACTTTAAATGCAATTTTCTCCATAATGTTTAATTTTGAGTTGTGCCACTATTGTCGCCGGTGAGCGATATGCGCTTGAAGCTTTTTTATTAATTTCTATAATTTGAATTGAATTTGAATTTGAATTTGAATTTGAATTTGAATTTGAATTTATATTATGTTTATTGCTCCCAATTAAATTTTGTTTTTTATATATTGGTTTTCTATTCTCTCAATAATTTGTAAAGTCATCAAATTGTATTTCTTTTTTAACAACACTTCTTTTCATTCCTTTTGCTTTTTTAATTATTTCGCCGTCATCGTCAGGTTTTATTGCATATAATTTTGATCTCAATCCTACAAATTCTTTTATAATTTTACCATTCATTTCATCTTTAAATTTTCCCAAAACCTTTTTATTTATTCTTGGTAGATTATAAATATTATTTTCAGGATACATTGATGTATCAACTCATTTATATATTCATTCATATCTTTATAAAAATCTTCAGTTTTGACTGAACAAATTAATAAATCTGTATCTTCATATAAAAGTTTAATTTTATCATCATATTTATTTTTTAATACATCATAATAAAATCCATATAAACATATTTTCGAAGTATCTAAAATACTCATTCCAATATAAATAGGTTTATTAAATAGTATTTTCGTTTTCTCCATATTATGTACTGCGACTAAATCTTTGGAAAATAGTTTTCTATCATTAAAATTTGGCATCCCTACTAATTTTTCAAATTGTCTACCATTTGTGCATCATTTTATATCAACACGATTACTTAAATTTTTCATTGTTTTTCCGAAAACTGCATTGTTCATTAATTTAAAGAAATCTTTTTCAAAAGAATTTTTAGCATTTGTTCTTAGTTTCGTATATAAATCAATGTATAGTTTTAGCCAATCTGATTGTTGGAATGAAATAACTCAATGAACTTTTTTCAATTTTAATCCCAAATTTAAATAATTTTTTAATGTCATATAATTAATTACATATTTATTTTTATCATATAATGTTGTCATCAATTTTGGTAATTTATTATTATCAATAATATTTTCTGGAGCTAATGGAAAATCTGAATGATAATCATGTGATTCTTTTGGATATTCTAAATCAACTTCTAATATATATCCAGTTTTCGATTTTTCACCAGTATATGTTATTCTTCTTTCCCAATTAAGATTTTCAACCTTTTTAAATTTAAAATTTTTATATGGTAAATATTTTGACATGCTCCAACCGTATTCATTATTTGCATCTAAATAACAAATATATTCTGATTGTTTTTTAGGATCATAAGAATCCATATATTTATTATTTGCTTTTGCATATCTATTACAACATTGTGAAATTCCACCTCTAATTCATTTTTCAACCATCAATAACATATCATAATCTGTTAATAATTCTAGTTTTTGATTAGTTTTTCGCAACATCACATCCCAAGCATATCCTGGTAAACTAAAATACCATGCTGGATCTAATTTATATGTTTTTAATGATATTTCTCTAAAATTTTCAACAATATCAGCTAATAATAAAACATCTATTTTATTATACAACTGAGTATATTCTCTTAAATTTTTAATATTAAATTTATTCCAAACATTTTGAGCATGTTCATATTCTTTATCAGAAATATTCTTATCATTCAGTTTACTATAAAATTTACTTTTTGGTGGTAATTTTGTTTCGTTTAGTTTATTTTCTAAATCCGTAAATTCATATGGATAAACACCTTTTTTAATTGTTAAATCGATTAAATCTTTTGGAATAATTTTTTTCATTTCTTTAAATTGATCATTAGTTAAATTATTAGCTAATTTTTCTATACTGTTTGATAAAAATTTATATGAATCAATAAATCTTAATTCTATAGTTCTCATTATTGGTCTACCTTTTATATCAAGATTTCCTGTATCATATTTAATTTTTTTCGATAATGAAATATAATTTTCATCAGTTTTTGGAATTAAAGTTATATCTCCCCCCAGTTCTTTTACAAATAAATGTAAATCATATCCTGCTAAATTATGAAAAAAGACTGGAATTAATTTTGGATTTTGATATCTTAAATTACAATCAGAATGTGCTGCACCTCTAAATTTTCCAGTTAAATGATCATGATCGATAACTTTTCTTTTACTAGCTTCTAAAATATCTAATATATCCTTTAATTCAGCATTATATTTAATCTTTTTATCTTCATGGTTCTCAAAATATTTATTCATATTTTTCAAAGTTCTTATTTTTTTTTCAATAGTTGGTGGGGGTTTCGTTTAGATTTCTTTCACAAATATGACATATTTTTAAATTGTTGTATATTTTGTTCTCATTTTTGGATAATTCACATTCAATATTCCTACTATAAATTTTGTCGATTTTTATTGCTTCTTTACTTAAATTTTCACAAAATACTTTAGCAGCATCATTACCATTGTAATTAATTGGCTCTTTATAATCTCCATTTTAATATTTAATATAATATGCGAAATTATTTGGTAAATGTTTTTGATATTTTGTTGTATAAGATTTATCAGGATTAGGTTGACAAGTATTTATTTTTTGTAAAATGCATTCGAAATCTGCATAAATTGTAAATGGAATTTTTAATGATCTATTATAATTTATGAATTCAATTAGATTATCATATTTTTTTGGTAATTCAATTCTTGCTGCTTTATTCATATTACAATATATTTTATGATCATTTAATTTTTCTTCATTTGGAAAATTGTTTAAACACCTTTTGCATAAAACTCTTTTGTGTTCATTTTTTGTAATATTGAAACCAACCATAAATCTTTTATCCAACAATAATGATTAGTTGTGTTATTTGTTATAAATAGTAAATCAATATGTTTTTCTTTTTTATTATTTGTTAATTTTAATGGATTGATTTTTCCATTATCATAACAATATACATTTATAGAGAAATCAACTCGTTTTTCGAATTTTTCAATATCTTTTATTTTCATTGGAAATTCAAAATAAATTGATTATCATATTCGTGTTCATAATCTTTATATTTTAAAACTCTTTGAGGATCTTTTTTAGGAGTGTGTAAAGCTGATAAAATTGACCAGAGAAAACATTTATTATCATCATTTTTTACATTAATACATGCTTTTTTATTAGCAATATTGTTTGGAAGTTCTATATGAGATGAACCTCTTAATGGTACATATGTTATTAATTCTCAGTTCTAAACTTTCAATTCTATTTAATTTCCAATTCGACCCTCTAACTTCAAATTCGTCCATTTCTCTTATGATTTTGTTAGATGCATTTGAATAATATTCATTTAAATTTATTTTTCGTGTTATAATTACATTTTCAGTTTTAAAATTAAATTTATTCTGTTCATAAATAATTACGCCCCCTCTAGAATACATTGCAGTTACAAATATATTCACTTTTAAGTTATTTCTATTTACATTATGTTTAATTATTCCCAATATGCGATTTTTATTATCATCTAAAAATTTGGAAGGATCAATATCATTTACATTTTTAATATATAGAGTTTGTAATCTAGAATTGAAAGCTGTTTCTTTTTTAATTGGTATATTTCTTTTTTTAGGATTTTCGAATATTGATTTCTCAAATTTATGCACATTATAGAAATCATATATTTTTTCATTAGAAAATACATCTTCATTAAAATTAAATAGTTTAGAATGTTTTTTAATATATGGATATTGTTTAATTTTTTCATTAGAAAATGTATCTTTATTAAAATTAAATAATTTTAAATCATTTTTTATTTTACTATCTTCGATTTGTATTTTTCGTTGAAGAGAATAATAAGTAACAATTTTTGCTAATTCAGGTTTATTTAATCTTGAACATTTTTCAATTTCATTTTCTTTACAATACTAAACGAGATTTTGTGCGATTAAGAAAAATATAATCTATTACCTCTTTCAAACTTTTATTAAATTTTTTTACACAAAATTTATTTAATTTTTGCTTCATCGTTTTAGACGCCATTTTAGTTTCTATTTAAAAAAAAAATTGATTTTTTGATAATTTATTTTGTTAAATTATATTCTCGGAAGCATTGTTTACAATAATAGTTCAACTCATTTTTATTTTTGCTAAAGTTATCATATAATTTCTCTTCTTTACGTCTGCTGCATTTTTTAACCTTTAGAATTCTTCTTTTATGAATATCAGTCATTAAATGTTTTTCATATTGTTTTTGTGCAATTTTTTTACCACATTCACAATCTAATTTTTTAGTTTCATAGTTACATTTAGCTTTTTTATTTTCATAATATGTTTTCATAATTTTACTAACACATTTTTTACAATAACTGTAGCGGGGGTTATATGTATAAAATTGATGATTGAAATGATTTTTCTTCCTGACAACTACTAAATTTTTTTCCTTTATTAATATCTTTTTTTGTAATATTTTTAACACTTTTATTCTCCATGATTATTTATATAGAGAAAAAAGTAGTAGATATTATGCCGGTCCTGGCGTACTTGTGTAATCATTAAATTTTCATTCAAAAATGTCTAAAAATCCAATTTGAAAAAAATAATTAAAAATTAACTTTTCTTATTAAAATTTTTTTTATATATAAATAATGGATCTGTTGAGCGAATTAAATTCATATACTTTTCCTGAAGTACAAAAGCCCTATAAAAATATAAAAGAATTTGATATTAATCATCCTTATAAAATTTTAAAATCTGAAAAAGTAAAAACTAAATATGGTGATTCAATTCGTGTGGATTTAGAAGAGTTTTTACCTATTTACCTAAAATTTTTAACAAAATGGATGAAAAGAAGATTTCTGAAGTGAATAAAAAGGATGTATCTTTGATATTTAACGGTCTTAATGAATCTGATTTTGTTATAAAATTGAGTTTAAAGAGAATTAAATAGTAGAATTTTTGGTACATTTTTATTTTTAGATTTTTTTAAGATGTGTGAATCAGTTCTCAAATAGTCATTTTTTTGGCACTTTTTCTAGTTTTTTAGCTTTTTTTAGTCTATTTATTTGTTTTTCTGTTAGTTTTTTGTCTAGTTTTTTCAGACTTTTAGCTTTTTTTTTAACTTTTTTAGTTTTGATTTTTCGGCAATTTTGCTAAGTAGAGGGAGTGCGCCAGGACCGGCGAAATCCCTCTACTTTTTTTGTAAAATAATCATCGAAAGAATGAAACGATAAATCAGGATTCGTCATTAAAACTCTTAACCCTTTGTTGGGCACGTGGTGGTGACACTGGGTTGGTCGCGCGGGCTACTATTGTAGCCGATTTTAATTTTGACTAATCGTA
The DNA here is from genome assembly GCA_963969555.1 of Polydrusus pterygomalis. Taxonomy (NCBI): domain Eukaryota; kingdom Metazoa; phylum Arthropoda; class Insecta; order Coleoptera; family Curculionidae; genus Polydrusus; species Polydrusus pterygomalis. The sequence goes on from OZ018384.1 coordinate 16,997,979, forward strand.
CGTTTAAAAATTAAAATAATACAACTTTTGTTTTAGACGAGTTAAGCATGTTATATTGATACAGCGAATACAGTCTATATATCTCTGGGTCTAAAAATGTCAGTAAACTATTAGAATATAAGTACCACACTAAGTATCTATTAGGTGTTACTTACCAGTATATTTAGGAAAAGTAGGAAAACACTAATCAAATACTTTTATAAAAATGGTACGACTTTGTTCGCTTGGGTTGCACTCGTAGCCCAGTGGCAATAATCTTGAAATAACTCGAACAGCTTTATAACCAGTGGGTGTTTGCTGACTGTTGAACGAATGTTTAAACGATATTATGTAGTTGTCTATAGATGGCGCACATAGTTTTAGAATTAAAATTATACGTGTTACCGCCGACAAAAGAGAGCGCTGAATAATACGTTTAGGTTTAGGTTATATTTTGATGTTAAAAGTGTTGGAGTCATGTATTATAAAGTTAAATAAAAAATACATGCTATAAAACAGTGTTTAAAATAAAAGAATGTAATATATAACAAACGACAGCTACTAATAGGCGTGTGAATGTAGCGTCTCCTACGCGCAAATTATTCTTACCCTAAATTAAAGTGGCCTACGATAGTAGCCCACGCGACTATTGAAGGGTTAATGTTTTTTGTTGATTATTTAAAGAATACCTGTTTTTGTTTTGAAAACCCATAATACAACACTATATAAGTTCTAAAATGTTTAATGTTCCATTATTTTTGGCACACCATGAATGATTTCCTGCTCACACAATTTATTCATTTCAGCCGACGCTGCTATTTATTAAACCTGTTTTTTTTTAATTTTAAGGTACCAATATATTATTTGTGGGTGTTCACGGACCCAAAGGACCTTGTGATGAAGTATTTATTAAGCACAAGGGACGTAACTTATATGATGTCAACTACATGGTTAGAGACAGGGGAGAATATTTAATTATTATCAAATGGGGAGACGACCACATTCCGGGGTCCCCGTATAAAGTGGAAGTGTAGACATATTTTAATGCATTATTGCACCATTATTCTTAAAGTTCACGTTATACTTTGTTTGCCTGCCCCAATTGCCATATTAAAGTTGGCAAAAATTTGTTATTTTATTGGATTTATTTTTTATTTTGTACATACAATTTTGGTAGAGTTATATCATCAGAGGTTTCAGTTTGTTCCAGTAAACTAACAAACTTTTGTTTTTTGGTACATTATAGTATTCTAAGGTGAAAAATATAAAATTTTATTGCCATATATGTTATTTTTAAGAGCTTTTAAAATAATCTGTTATACCTACATCGTTTATTTTCACCCTAATTATAATATGTAACTTTTTTAAATTAAACTTTTTGGTTAAAATATAAATACCAAGCTGTGTTTTATTTAAGTAGCTCTGGTACCTACATAATTACAAACTCACACATACACATGCACTACCTACTTCCTAATTAGCGTAACAATAAATACATTTGTTTTGTTAAAGATTGTGTAATATTTAATGCTATTTCTATTTTATGCAGGGTGTTCAAAATATGATTTTAAAAATGTCACATTTTAAAACCAATTGTTCTTAATTTTTTTAAAGGGAATGTATTTTATTTGACTATTTAATGGAGAATTGTAACACACACAATTATTACAATTTTAATTTATTTAAAATTCTGAACTAGGACGGAACGCATTTTTAAAGCATTTATCAAAAAACGTAAATGTCCCTATTCATAATAAAGTTTTTAAACAACATATGTTATGTATGGAATGACATAATTTGTCCGAAATAAGTAAGTGTGCTTAAACGGATAATTTTTTGTTCAAGAAATGAACTTAAAAACAACTTAGGGAGGGCGTTATTTACCGTGGAACTCTAACAGAATACGCGATTTCATAATAAAAGTTAAATTAATATTCCCAAATAAAATTCCGACATTAGCTAAATCTGTTTTTAAAACCTATGCCCTACTAAAATACGTACAGGCATAGGCGAAAAAATCGTTCGTTCTAAAATAACTATTCCGGCACCAAAAGAACTAAAAAGCAAAGAAAGTATAACTTTACAGCTTACATTTTTCAAGTATAATATACGTTAAGACGTGCTTCAAATCGCGCTCGCTAAAAAGACCGTAGAACCTATGAACTTATACCTCGATTTTGCTCAATTTTTGCATGTGCATTATTTTTTTATCCAACTAAACCAGTTTGAAATTTTGGTATATTTCTGGTGAGGAAAACGCCTTTTAAAAAGTGAAAACATGGAATACATCTTCACTACCCAAGGCCTGCAGATTTAAACGGGACTATTTTCACCAGTGTTACTAAAACTGTAAGTAGATACAAACCAATAAGTTAAATAAAAAACGACCAGAGAGGTGATTTCAAAAATGATGTGGTTATGGCCGACCATTGTAATCGTTATTTTGCGAGTGTCGGAACCAGAATGGCTGGTGCAATCCCAGTATATATTAATCCAATAAATATTAATTTATCCCTACAAAGTTCCATGTTCTTATCCCCTGTCGATGAAAATGAGTTGATTAGACACATTTCTTCATAAAGAGTGGTGGCTCGCCAGGCCTGGACGGGATTAATGAAACAGAATGATTTATAATATACAGATGAATTAATAAAACAGACTGATAAAGTAATATTAAAACCATTAACACATATAATAAACAGAATGTTTCTAACAGGGATTGTACCTTCTCATTTTAAGATATCAGTTATCACTTCGATTCATAAGAGTGGTTCTACGACATTAATAAACAATTATTGACCTATAAGTCTAAAGCAATTTCTCGAAGTTATTTGAGAAATTTGTAAAAGAAAGGCTGTTTGCATTTTTTAAAAACAATAACATCTTATCAGAAGGTCAGTACGGCTTTTTGCCGGGTTGTAGTACGGAAGATGCCCTGTAGGTATCCATTATCATCAGAAATTACCTATAACTTAAATACAGGACGAAAATGTGCTGCAGTCTTTATGAACCTGGCAAAGGCGTTCGACACTGTTCCCCATGATAAACTTCTTAGTGTTTTAGAGCACTGTGGAGTCAGGGGAACAGTGTTAAAATTGTTTCAAAGCTATCTTCACGGGAGATGTCAGGTCTTGAGGATCAATAATGTTTTAAGTGGCGAGCAGGTTGTAAGAATTGGGGTACAACAGGGTACAGTCCTTGGCCCTATCATATTTATAACTTATATAAATAGCTTGTTACCGCTTGATATTAAGGGTTCAATAATATCTTACGCTGATGATACCGTACTGATTTTCGATGGTGATACTTGGCAAGAGGTTAGGGAGAAAATAATATATGGTTTAAACTAACAAAAAAATTGTTAGAAAGCTTTAAATTGTCACTTAACTTATCAAAAACGAATTATATTACATTCTCTTTAACAGGTGCCAACAGACCCGACTTCACAAGTGTCATGGTTAATGATCAACAAGTTAATGAAGCAGTTAAGCAAGCAAAGAAGCAGTTAAGCAAGCAAACAAAATATCTTGGAATAATAGTAGACCTATTTTTAAAATGGTACCCACATATAGAATATTTATCTAATAAAATTATAACTTTGATTCACAAATTCTACATTTTAAGAGACATTTTAAATAAAAAACTACTATACTAATATATAAGAGCCTAGTTGAATCATTGATCAGGTACGGAATTCTGGTCTGGGGAGGTGTCTAATTTACCACTTTTACCCATTTTTTAATTTATATTTCTCTCGACCTAAATTAGACGTGCATCATCATTTAAACAAAACATTTAATTATTCACATAAACATAATTGCAATACGGTGACCCACTAACCTGCACAATCAGCACCATCATGAGAGGGTCCAACATACAGCAATAATGCATAGTCAGCACGTATCAATGATTTTACATGTTATCTTATTTGTTATAAATAGATGTAAGTTTTTTAATAAAGACAATATTAAACCACTATCGGTTGTATTCACTTCTACCTAGCCATTATAGGATTATAGATCCTGCCAACATACAGGGTGAAACAATTCACCGTTCACCTACCAGTGTCGCCGACATAGATCAATACAAGAAGTTGCTTCAAAAGAGGTCATCTTCGTACATGGTCCTTCGATCAAAAAACCAGAAGAAAACTTGGTGATACGCAAACTGCAGGGTGTCGTTATCTGAATTGAGTAGGGTAACATCAAAAGGCAACCTCAGAAGTATATTTCAAGGATTTTCAACAAATTCAAAAAATAAATCGTTATTCCAAGTGACAACCTGTCCAACGCAGCGAGCGATACGGTCCACTGAAACCTCCAAATCAACCCCAGTTTTCTCAATAACTACAAAAATAACACAACACAACACTTCTAGTTGACCAGTTAACGCTGGCGAGAAAAATATTGCAAAAAACTAAGTGTATATTCTTGTACCAGTAACCGCTGGCGAGCATATTCACTGGTTTTACACCAACACAAAGGTATTTTTCTAGTTGACCAGTTAACGCTGTCGAGAAAGATATAACAAACAGAAATTAAGTGTGTATTCTTGTGCCAGTAACCGCTGGCGAGCATAGGCCCTGGTTTCAAAATTACAAACAAAAATAACAACACAACATAAAGAAACTAGGGACGTTTTTGGCACGTAAAAAACTAAACAAATCTCACAGACAAAGAAAGAGACAGGAGAAACTTCAAAAATTAACATCGATCTGTGTCAAAGACATTGCAGTAAAACTAAACGACTCAGGATTGCCACGTACACCAACAATAAATCAGGAAACGTTTACGTATCCACAAACCGAAAGTCAAAATTCACAGACCACCCTAGAAGAAAAATCAATAGCAGAAACTCCAAACTCGGAAAGCACAAAAACCGAAAAACTTCTATCAGTGCTGGATAAAAAATTCATCGAACTGTTTGGAAGCGATTAAAAAATTCAAGATGACAGAAGAAGTCAACAAACTAGTTGCCGAACAGGAGCAACTAGGAAAGGACATCCAGCGGTACCTTACAAACATGAAAAAGGACTCAGCCAATAGAAAAAACAAGCAGTACTTCAACGAAAGACAAAATGTCATAAACAACGTGTGGAAAGAAATAGAGGAAAAACACAAAAGAATTGAAGATCTCAAGTGCCCAAAGCTACCAGTCTGTAAGGGTCCTGTCTGGTCCTCACAAATTGAGAGTAATGAAGAGTATTGTCTATAGGTTCTGGTTGGATAAACAAACACTGCCTGGAATTTTTATTTAACTACATTTATTAATTAATTTGGATAGCACTTTTACACGCAGTTCACCCGTTTATTAATTTTAAATTAAACTCTAACACTAAACATTATATTTACATATGTACAAAAAAGTATAGCGAATTCCACTGAGGTGTCGGACGCGAAATATAACACTGAACTAATCGTTCGAAACAGTGGAAATAAATTCAGTCCGGCTCTGATAAATAAAGAAGAAGCTCGGAAACAGAAATGGAAATCTCTTAGCGAGAGATTAGCAAAAGCTCAAAATGCAGAATCGCACTATCTTCTGCGGAATAAGCACAAGGCTATGAACGAAAAGAAAATCTCTTACGCGAGATGAAAGAACCCGTGAAGTCCGAAATACGAAATAAAGAGATCAGCGGAAAACCGACAAGTTTGAAATCTTAACAGGAACTGTTCTCAAAAATGTACCTATTTGCCCCTCTTGTACAATGCAGTTTTGGTACGACCAATCATTGCACAGAACTATGGGTTTTCTAGGGTAAAAAAGAGGGTAATGATAATGACTAATAGGTACCATTATCGAGCGGCGAGATTACCGACAACAAAGGCTGTCTAGGAAACATTATTGTTTGCTTAAGGGATTAAAATTTGGAAATAATATTTACGTGACTCACTCGTGACTGGAATATTAAATGCGTATGTTATAGGAATAGATATTTTGTTATTTTTATATATATACAGGTACAGATATTTTATAAGTTTAGAGAGAAAAATTATTATTCTATTTACATGTTTAGAACAACGGAACATAACTCCCCCCCGTTAAAGTTGCCAAACTTCAAGAATTTATATATTAAATAAAATAAAAAACAAAAAAAAATTATTAAGGGATTTCCAACTTGGAAACAGTATCATTCGCAGTTAGGTAAGGGACAAATTTTTGTAATATTTCGAGTAAAAATTCCATTTTTTGTTCGTAATTTAACAACTCTAACTTTATTATCATTACTTGGAAAAATTTCAATAACACGAGCCAGGGGCCATTCTAAGGGTTGAATATTTTCATCTTTCAATAATACAATATCATTTACCTTGAGATTTTTATAGGGTTTAATCCATTTGGGTCGATTTTGTAATAGATTTAAATATTCTTTAGTCCATCTGTTCCAAAAATGTTGATGAATCTGAGAAACTCTTTGCCATCGAGTTTGTCGATTTTCCGAAATATCTGTAACATTTTTCTCTGGAAAGGCAGTGAGACTATCCCCTATTAGAAAATGACCAGGAGTTAAACATGTTAAATCGGAGGAGAATTAGGAATTGCTTCGATTTGGGATAAAACAGTACTCATTTCTTCAAAAGTCAAATTTGCATTTCCTACTATTCTGAGCAAATGATATTTAGTACTTTTTATCGCTGCCTCCCAGAGGCCTCCCTAATGTGGACTCTTTGGAGGAATGAATTTCCACAATATTCCTTTTAAAGCTAAGTTATCTTCAATGATATTTGAATTATTTTTAACTTGGAAAAAGTCGTACAACTCTTTGAGTTTATTATTCGCGCCAGAAAAATTGGTTGCATTGTCACTATAAATAATTGAAGGACAACCACGGCGAGCTATAAACCGTTTAAGAGTTAAAAGAAACGAATCGGAAGAGAGACTAGAAACCAATTCAATTTGAATGGCCTTTGTGGCCATGCATACGAAAACTGCAACGTAGCATTTTACTAATCGAGAATTACGTAATAATGATGACTTTATAAAAAAGGGACCTCCAAAATCTACACCTACTTTAGAAAATGGCCGAGAAGGTTTAGTCCTATCTTGAGGTAAATCAGCCATAAGCTGTTGAGAGGCGATAGCTTTAAATCTATAACAAGTTAAACAACTTCTGATGATGCATTTGATTTCTTGCAATCCTCCTAAAGGCCAGAAACGAAGTCGAAAGTTTGAAAGAACACATTGAGCACCGGCATGTCCAAGACGAATGTGCTCATGCTTTAATAAAAGAGAAACGATATTATTTTTCGAGGGTAATAAAATTGGATGCTTTTGATCATAAGAAAGATCTGCGTATGCACGTCTACCACCTTCCCTGAGAATATTATTTTCATCCAGAAATGGATTCAGTTGTTGAATTGCTTTATTGGGTATAATCTTTTTAGCCTTAATTTCTGATATTTCTCGAGAAAAACAATGATTTTGTAAAATCTTAACAATAAAATTAGAAGCCCTTTGAAGTTCTTCTGGAGAAAGGATTCCAGTTAGTTTTTCAGAAGAGGAAATATTATTTACAAATCTTAAACAAAAGGATATTACTCTTAAAAGTTTAGGAAACGATGAATATTTAGACAAAACGGTAAACCAGAAATTTTGAAAAGTAGAAAGTAAAACTACCTTTTTTTGTTCGGGAATATCATCCAATTGAACGTTTGGTTCAAATTTTTTTAATGTTAACATGGGATCTTCTAAAATTTTAGGTCCATGCCACCAAAGATTATAATTGGTTATTTCACTTGGATTTAAACCACGGGAAATACAGTCAGCTGGATTTTGGTCTGATTTAATGAAATGCCATTTATAATTTAATGTTTTATTTTGAATTCTTGAAACACGGTTGGACACGAAAACTGACCACCTAGAAGGATGAGATTTAATCCAACATAAGGTAATTTGTGAATCTGACCATAAATGTACGCTACTGAATGTAATTTTATTGTCAAAAATTAAAACAGTTCTTTCTACCAACTTTGATAATAAATGTGCCGCACACAATTCAAGCCTGGGCAAGGTTACAGTTTTAATAGGTGCTACTCTACTTTTTGACACAACGAGGTTCGAAGAAACAGTATTATCTTGATAAAAGGTTCTAATATAGATACAAGCTCCATACGCCTTAAGACTGGCGTCAGCAAATCCATGAAGTTCAATTTTAGATATTTTTAAATTAAGAAAAAGATATCTGGGAATCTTTAAGCTCGATAAGTGAGAAATGTTTTGTATGAAATTATTCCATGCTACAAGAAGCTCAGAAGTCAGAGCATCATCCCAATCTATTTTAGAAAGCCAAATTTTTTGCATGAATATTTTTGCTTTCGCTATAACTGGACCTATGAGTCCGAGAGGGTCAAACATTTGAGCAATAGTTGAAAGAACTTGTCGTTTGGTAACTGGAATTTGGAATTAATTTTTTGGTAAAGAAATTGAGAAATGGTCCGAACTACGATTCCATGAGATTCCTAAGACCTTATTAGATGTATTTTCGACTTGAATCTCATAAAAGTCTTGATTAGAAATTTTACCAATTTTTTGAAGAAATTGAGGAGAATTGGAAGACCATTTATGCAGTTGAAAATTAGCAGAACTAAGTAATCGATTTACCTGAAAGTAAGTTTCCTTTAAAGTTTGCAAATTATCACTGCCAAAAAGTAAATCATAAACATATATTTGTGTCAAGAGAACATCAGAAGCTAAAGGATATTTATGTTGATTAGATATGGCAAGGTCATTAAGGACTCTTTGTTCCATATGTCAATGTCAATTATTCTATACACTTAAGAGATTCATCTGGATTCTCTCTCCAGATAATATTTTGAAGAAAAGTTTGAGAAGGGTTAATTCGCACTTGTCTATACATTTTTTGTATATCAGAGGCAAGAACATATTTAAAGGTTCGGAATCGGCACAGAATGTCAAATAGTTCAGGTTGAACAGTAAAGCCCTTGTGAGTGATGTCATTGTGTGAATATCCAGATGATGACTTCATACTGGCATTAAAAGCTACTCTTAACTTCGTGGTGGCACTAACTTCACGAATAATTGGGTGATGAGGCAAAAAATATTTAATCTCGTCATTTTAATTTTTTAGAGTGAGAGGTACATATTTTCCATGATTTAACAAAACATATTCATCGATAAACTTTTTATAATCGCCGAATAGTTTGGTATCTTTTTGAAAACATTTTTCTAAGTTTAAGAATTGTTTTTTAGCAATAGAAAAGGAATCACCCAACTTATTGTCCTCCGTTGGTGATTTTAATGGAAAATTAACTTGATAGGAACCATTTTGAATTAATTTTGTTGTTTCACAGAATATTTTTTTCGCTGCCGCGAGACTTGTTGACAGAATTTTTGTTTTTTGATCGGGTAGGTCTGCAATTGCCCAAAATTTTTGAATTAGGTTATCTATTGTTAGTTCTTCGGAACTTTGTAAAAAGAAACATTTATCTACCGAAGTTCTACCTCTATCGTTAGAAGATACAACATGTGAAGGTATAGGTCCGCCTACTACACTGAGAAAAAGTTTATTAGATCTAGGTGAAAATACACTTACTTTAATTGAAAAGTTCACTGCATATAGTGACTAGTGAAGGGTTCACTTGGCCTAAGTAAATGGAAAATGCTGAAATAGTTTACCTAGAACTAGTAAACACAAATAAACAGGTGTACTTAGAAATAAAATAAAAATAAACCATTTATTTAAAATAGACAAATTGTTTAGTTAGAATTAGTGCATGAAAGGGATACGTGGATCTATTAAATTAGTAACATATAAATGAATAAAAACAGAAATATGATTTTCTAAATTCCAATTTATTAACAAATACTCCATATTAGAACACTCCATAATATTATAGTACACCGCGATGTCCAATACGGCAACACAAATATATCACAGCAACAGAGCACCAAACAATCCGACCGACTTCGACTAGGACGAACAGAAAATGATAAATCGTATTGCGTGCGACGCCACGAGTTTCGAGTTTTATACTGCCGAAGTGGAGATGGCTCCATCGGGCCTAAAACCCAAATGGCCTAAAGTTCAACTGGCCTACATTCGGGTGTAGTCGGCGGGCGTTCGGTTAAGCTCGTGTGGCCTAATCTGTTGTCACGTGGTTTTACACCCAAGTGGCCTAAATATTGACGTGCAGCAAACTCTTTTCGATACACAGTAGAATTATGTCAAGTCAAAAAAGAAACTGCGCCTGCGCACGTTCATAACCTATCATTTTCTTTACTTTCTGTGTTCGATTTGTAAATAGAAAATCGAAATTTAGTATAAATCATTAAGTCAGCAATTTTTTCAATTTAATGGAATAAATTGTTATTTTGTTTACTTTTAAGAATTATTTTAAAGCAAATTTGAACGATATACATTTAAAATAAAGTTACCGTTTTCATTTTTTCCTGTCAGTCGATGATATAGTTGTTCTTAGAAAAAGGATTAAAAGCAGTTTTTTTTGTTTTATTTGTTCAGACAGTATCTGGTTTTACGTCTAGTAATATTTACATTTAAAGGATTCTTTAAGAACGCTTCAGTCTCAGTCAAAAATTAAACCTATAACTTGTTATACACACTGAGTTCTCTATGAGTACGCTGCATTTTAGTAATCCAGACCCACAATTTAAATACAAAAAGTGGTAAGTACATCTTGGCAATTTTTAAACCCTGTCTCTTGCAGTTTAAGTAGTTACCTATTTTTAGTTTGATCATTTAGTTAAATGCAACACTACCTTAATTATAACACAAAACTGGGTACAGTAGCTTTAATAATTATTTTTTTTTAGTTACCTCGAGGCTTGATGAATTCAGGTATCTGGTTGTAGTCATAACATAACATATAACTGCTTTTAAAGGATTGTTGAACGTTCCAGTCAGAATTTAACTCTAAACTTGACATATTATGCACTGTTTATATTTTTATGCTGATTTGAGTAATCTAGACACAATTTTAGAGTACCATTGGTTGATAAAAATACAGAAAGTGGTAAGTACCCATCTTGACAAGTTTTAGAACTTGTTTTGCAATTTACATAATTACCTATTTGTAGTTTGGTCATTTTTTTTTTGCTGCTTGGGGTAAATGTTTTTAGAACCTTTAGTTAAGTGCAATACGAACATATAACAGGAAAAAATGGTCAGTAGCTTTAATAATTTCTTTTTTATTTTAGTTTGATTCAAGACCTGACGGATACACAATAAATTATACTAGGAAACAGCAGAATTAATGCTTGACAGTATAGTGGTAAAAGCACCACACAGGAACAAACCCTAGCTTACCTCCTCAAAAGTAATAACTGAATATTATACCTACTTATAATAGCAGTGCTTTAGAAAATAATACACATTCTATTTGTAATTTATATTTTACATGTTGTTATAAAAAATTTTGAAAGAGTATATACCTAAAATCCAATACATACCTACCTTTACATAAATTACTTTGAAATAAAGAGGTATAGTTTTATTTTTCAATCGTTTTTAATGAACGAAGCCTATATATTGAAGCAAGTGTAACAAAAAATTTTACGTGGTATGTACATACAATTTAGAATAATTGAATGTTATAAAAAATATACACAAAGTAGAGTTCAAAAATGTTTTTTATTGCAACAATTCTACTGCAGACCCTACACAATTAATGGACCAACAGTCCTTTGTCATTCTCATGAGTCTTGTTTCTAATCAAAATTTGCCATTATATGAACAGTATTAATAATGTTATTTCTTTTGCAAGACTTAGTCTGAATGCTTGTGTAGAGTCTGGGCATATGAGTCAAAATGTCTTCTTACAGGGGATTAGAAACAAAGAAAACACAAACAGTAAATTGAAGCAAACACGAATTATACAAAATGATTAAACTATGTAGATATACTAAAGCTAAAATGCATTATAATAAACCAATTAACAATCGGCTTTCTTCGCAAGTGGTTCCATTACGTTACATTTTTTTTTAAATAGGGTAGGAAGGTTCTTTCTTACAATGCTCATACTTAATTTTTTTTTGAATACAATTTAAATGGCCATCGACGGAGCTCCTTCAGTCCTAGAATCTACAATGTATATTAATTGATGTAAAAAAAGTCCATAATTATAATGTAAAAAATAGCATAAAACACAATTCAAACAATTTTAAAACACTAGTACATAGCTTAAAATTTAATTTATTCCATAATATAGCTCTTTAGTTGTTTCAATGTGGTTGAACATTTCATGGGTTAGCAATGGGTACGTCTTGAACGCAGTAGGGCTGGATAATATTCAGGTTATGCCATTTATTTGCAAACATTCTTGAAAGTTTAATCAGTCTTTCTTCGATGGGCTGCACATTACAAAGCTCATAGAGTAGTTAATTTGGAGGGTTGTGAATGGGATTTTTGGGTTGATTGACGTATCTTGGTACTAGTTATCTTGGTTATTGTCCGCAGTGCTGACGTTTCTGACCTGTGCTAATTGCCTGTAAGTTGAAGTTGATGACCATTATTGGCCGGCAGATAAGTTTATATATTTTTCTTCCTATCCTTGCCTTGCTTAAGACAAAAGTTATACATTTTAAGAATGTAGGTATCTGTGTATATAAGGATAGAGCTGTTTTAAGGTGCCAGACTGTTTTAAGCCTGAAGTAGGAAGGGTTCAGAAAGAAAAAGTCACAAAATAAACAAAAACAAACAATTATTGTAAGGTTAGGATTTTCTTTTTAAACAGAGGAATAATAGGTCGCTTTTCTGGGCACAGAAGAATAATAGGTTGACACGGTCGCTATATGGGCTCTGGCCAATCACAAACCGGCGGAATTCACACCAATAGGCATTTTCATTGGCCTAGAGTCTGACATTATTTAGCCAATACAATACTTATATTAATTCTGGGATACAAATATATGGTTCAGGAAAATTTTTTTATGAAGTTATTTTCTGGCTCTGATGTTAACAAGCGTATTATAGTTCTCTTTGTAATAAGATATTTTGAAATCTCCATACTTTCTAGCTCTTTAAAATTATTCGTTGCTTGTATTACTTTTTGATCTTCAATTGTGGTTTTTAGATTGGAAGTGCTCTTGTGTGAGTTTATAGTTCGGCATGCATCCCCGATTCTTACGGGTGATTTGAATATTAATGGATAAATCCGTATAACTGCCCATTTTTTCTTTAAACGAGTGCCCTAACGATGTAAGGAGGAACTGTAACTTCAAAGCGATAGCAAATAGATGATCAGTTATATTGATGTTTGTCTAGTTGTCTTGATTAGTTGTCTGTCTGTTTCTCTTCCCTTGCCTTCTTCAACAGTATATCTCTTGCGGCTCTGTCAACTTCCTGCCATGTATTCTTGCTGGCGAGCATTTCTCTGGCCAAATTGTCCGGTGTTAAGTGTATTCCTATAGCGTGATCTAGTCTTGTTTGTTGTTGTAACAATCTTGTGTGCATTCGAAGAAAGTATGTTCGGCAGTGTCGATGGACCCGCAGTATTTGCCAGCAGTCTCGTTTATTTCAAATCTGTGAAGATGCATTGAATTTGCCGTGTCCGGTAAGTATTTGTGTTAGGTGATAGCTAACTTCTCCATGCTCCCTCTGTACCCCCGGTCTAATGTTTGTAATTAGTCTTTTTGTCCAGTTTGCCTTACCGTCGTCGAAATTCCATGCTTGTTGCCATTGGTTTAGCATACATTCATGTTCTTGTTTCTTACTGTCTTTGCCCTCCGTTTCAACCCATACTCTTTCTTGTACAAGAATATATCTATGGTGGTGTTCTTGCGATCATTAGTAGTGCTTGTGTTGATACTGTCCGGTATACGCTCTAATAATTTTGATGGCTATTCTTCGTTGAACTCCCAAATATTTGTTCCTATGTACCTTTTTTGACATAGCCTTTTGCCATATTGATGCCCCATAGTAGCATCGATTGAACTACCGAGCAGAAGATTCTTCTGCTTCCCTCGCTGGGTCCTGCTATATTTGGCATAATGCGTCTCAGAAATCCAATGGTCTTATTGGCTTTTTCCGTAGTGTTCCGTATGTGTGGGCCCATTGTAAGGTTTCGGTCTAACGTAATCTCGATGAGGTACTTTGCTGCTGATTTACTTTCTACGATTATGTCACCTATGTCTATTTGGATCGATTTTATTGTTTTCCCGGCTACTATAGAACAACGGCTTCTGTCTTTTGTGGTGCTAGATTTAGTTGTTTGTCATCTAGCCACTCTGTGACAGTATGTAGAGTATGGTTTGCCTTGACGCGGATCATTTCTTCATCATCTGCGGTAACAACTATTGCAATATCGTCTGCGTATCCAACTAGTGTGATCCTTTCTGGTACCGGAATTCTTAGGATTCCGTCGTAATAAATATTCCAGAGCGTGGGACCCAAGACCGATCCTTGGGGGACTCCAAATGTGATTTGCATTTGCTCACTTTCACCCACCAGCAAAGTTATTTTTTCGAAGTAGCTAACAATGATGTTACATATGTCGTAGGCTGATAGTGAAATCCGTCATTTCATGAAAAGCCTAGTCATATCATGCTGCACGCTAAAAGGTATATTGGCAACTGGTTTGTTCGTTGTTCCCCAGAGCATTTTTTTGCATTTTTTTAAAATTTAATTGAAATTTTATTTTTATAAAATAATATTAGTTGAAAAAATTGAAAAAAATGCTCTGGAGAACAACGAACAAACCAGTTGCAATATACCTTTTAGCCACGCTTCATGATATGACTAGGCTTTTCATGAAATGACGGATTTCACTATCAGCCTACGACATATACATATAATCCAAAATTCTTTCCCTATAAACCCCGCCCCAAATTTGCACAGAGTACGCCATAGGAGCATAAATGCTCCTATAACTTAACAAAAAACACCTAAATAGCATCATTAAACTTCAAGCCCAGCTTGAATGCCTCACAAGTTAATTGATTAATGAATCAATTATCTAAAATGAACCAAACCTACAAAATTTGTTTCATTTCCAAAAATGCGAAAATTTTGAAAGTAAAGTTTTTATTTTGAAAAAATTTAAATTCAAAAACCGACATTACATAAACAAGTACGCGTACACGTACGCCAAAGGACAATTTGTCCTTTTAATTTCATAATTCAAAAGTGTGTAAAAGTGCCCAACGGCACTAACACCATAAAACCAAAAAAGAAGAGAAAGAACGATGCATTAAAATTTAAATTTGGCGGTAAACACTTTGATAGGTGGTCATTCTGGCCACAGAGGCATGATTGGTTGGTTCGGTCTATAGGCATTTTCATTGGTCTAGTGGTATAAAATTTAGGCGATTTGGCGCCTTTTTTAAAAGGTGTAATCCTTACCTCAACTTTTGACATTTTGTTGCTCTAATTTATTCTGCCGGCTGTGGCAACAATCTTAAGTAGCCTTTAAGGTAGGAGTATCAACATGCTTGCCAACCTATAACCTATTTCGCGTAGATTTATTTATGTTTTCTAGCTTTTATACAAAATTTAAAGAAAATCAGTATCGACTTGATATTCTATAGGTAATAATGGACGTATTTAATAAATATCAAGGAATTTCATAACTTATTTTAGGAGAATTGTATAGCGACAAATATCGGGTAAGATTTTTTTTAACGTTATTATGTCATTGTCACTCATTGTTCTTTCACTATACAATTCTCCCAAAATTAGCAATGAAATAAATTGATATTTTGGTAATATATCAGATACTACCTAAATAATGTGCCGACGATATTGATTTTCTTTAAACGTTAGTTATTAAAATAATAAACTCAAAAAATCAACGCGTAATAGGTTATAGGTTGGCAATAGATTGAATGACGTTGAGAATTCAACCTTAATGTAATAGCTATTATTAAGTTGGCAACCTAAACAATTTTTGGTTATTTAACTACCAAATTAACCGTGTTTACAAACAAATAAAAATTATATCTTAATCTTAAATTTTCTATCTCATATTAAAATGCGTTTTGAGATTCTTGAGAAAAGAAAATAAAACAAATTTTTATTTTAATTTAATTAGGTATATTAAGATTGAACGAAAAATAATAAAAAAAACACAAAGTCAAATAATGCACATTCATAAATGTATATTGGAAACTGAAACAAATAATGTCTTTTTTCATAAATAGTTGCCTCTTAAAATATTTCTAGGTACTTAGGACCACCCTGTCAAAAAGAGAAAGAATTAAGTTAAAAAATAATAAAAACCAGAAATGCTGATAATTTTATTAAACGCGTTATGAGTTAATATTATATTAAAACACAATTTAATTAAAAATGCATTGACACACTACAAATACGTTTTTACCTATGTTTAAAATATTAAATAAAATATGTTACGATGCTTAATAAAATAATAGAATATGTACACCCATTAACACACCACGATGTCTAACCAGCTTGCTGTTTAACCTCCTGCGGTGAGTTTTCATAACATTTTTGGCCCAATGTATCTGCCTAAAAACAATAAAATATTGGAGGTAGCACATTCAATTTATTGCCTCCTAACATTATTTATTTATTTGCAGTCATGCAGTCCTCTGAATATTGCATCAAATTCCATATTATTCTAGTTAAAATATAACAAATAAACAATCTTGACAAAAAAAACAACAAAAAAGAAATAACCTTGAATGCTGATACAATTTGTTTCTTTGGTAAGATAGCCAATGCATAAAACTTTCTTATCAAAATTTTTCTATTCAGGGTTCCTTCGATTTGTTGCACTACTCTCAACGTCCTAGCTTTATGCAACATAGCCTACAAGTAATATACAGGTTAATTTAAAAACGACTGGGTTCAAAAAATACTATAACTTTTTTCTTAGATCTTAGACGATTACCTGGCTTCTTATAGCCAATGTAATTTACCCTCCCCTTACCTTCCCCATAGATAAAATATGACATTTGAGAACCCTTCAACCCCTAAACCTGCTTCCGTAATACTTGAGACTCGATAAGTATAACCCAAGTGATAACTTACTGCCCTCACTGTGTACTATCAAATAACTCTTTTTAGAAAATATATAATATAATATGCCCCTGGAAAGAGCCTTTTAAACCCTAGAAATATCCAAATTACTTAACAAATACTGAAAATTTTTGTTTAATTTCTAATAAATACCTTTAATTTGATTTTATTTCTAAAACATACATCCAATACATTTAAGCTCTTCCAGTTCAATCCACTGAACTGACTAGAGTAAAACAGGTTCTTCTGACTCAGTATCAGTAGGTATACCTTGTTTCTAGTTTGGCCTTAATGTTCAATTTACTTCCTAATCAAAGATTAAAAATTTCTTCCCTTTTTTGCCTCAAAAATAGGTTTTTACAGAGCCTAGAAAAAAAAAACAAAGTAGTTAAACACATTCTTATAAATTCAGATACTGTCATACATAAGTATATTATAGAAAATAAAACTACACAAGCTACAGAACTATTGGACAAAACTTACAGATATAAAATCCTCTCGGATGGGCAGAGCCTTTAAAAATAAAACTAGATACCTGAGCAATAAACAAACATCATTTCTTTTCCACTTTTGTAATGTTTTGAGTACCTAGCTGGTAGGTTTTTTGTTTTTAGTCTTCACAGTTTTTTTTCTAATCTGAAAGCAATGCAGGCACAGTCCTAGGGAAAAGATAGATCGGTGTTGATGCACTACCCCCGAGGGTAGTGATTGATGGGCGATGACTTCAAATTTCGCCTGAAAATACATAAAATAATTTCTATTCTTGGATTCTTCTCCCTTTACATATTATTGCGAGTCGATCGCGGTGATAAGACTGATAACTGTTAACTAAAGTTTCTCACTGAAATTGTATATTTTGATGAAAGGAAATTTGCTATATACCTTAAAAGATCACATTTGTAATTGTAAATCAATACAAAATAGTTTTTAAAACTGGAACAAAATCCATAACCTCAAAGAAGTTAATAAAACGTCAACATAAACCGAATAATTTTTTCTCTACACGTAACTGCATGTAAAATTTATGCGAGTTTCATCCTTGTTTGTCCACTTCTCTCTCATTAGGACAAATGCAGAATTGAAAAATTCCGATTCAACACGAAGCTGCTTTCGGGATTAGGCCAGATGAACTTTAGGCTCGATGGGGTTCTCCCGCCGAAGTGAAGCGGAAGCGGCTAAAAGCGAACCGAACGTTGACGAAAGGCCAAACAAGTGAACTGGACACTTTATTTAAGCAACCAAGTTTACTTAGGAGAATATTTTGGTTTACTTATTTAAAGTAAACTTTTTTACATGTCCTAATTTATCCAAAACAAGTGAACACAAGTTTAAATTAGGTGTACAGTGTACTTAAAAATTATACGTTTACTAAAAACAAATAAACATTGTTTACTAATTTATAAGATCCAACTAAACCGATTGTAGCTAATTTGTTTTACTTGCTTTAAATAAACTAAATTTCTATAATAAATGAAATATTAGCCGGTGTAAGTAAACTTTTCCCAGCTACCACAGTTTACTTGGAGCTATTTTCTCAGTGTATGTAACCTAACTGAGTATTCACTAGTGTAAGAAAATTATCTTGTAATCTGATTAAACCATAAGCTATAATAGATATCCGCTCCTAATAAGATATCTATATGAGCTGGAATGTGAAACTGTGGGTCTGCTAACTGAACAAATGGAGGAATACTTTATTTTTGTCCATAGTAACCTGTGGTAACTTAGAAGTGATTTTTGGTAAAATAGTGCACTTTACATTAAAGCTACAGTTTTTCTTGACATTAGAATGAAATTTTATACCAACAATTTTATTGGATTTTTTCATGATTGTATTAATTCCGCTTATGCAAACTTCCCTGTTTTCAGGTAAGAAATTTAGCTTATTTGCAAGAGATTCAGTAATTAAAGAAGTTGTACTGCAAGGATCTAATACGGCTTTTGCTTGTAAACATTTATTTTCTGCAGTATAGATTTTAATCATTGCAGTTGCTAAGAGCGTTTCACCACTCGCGGAAAGAGTAGATAATGTATTTTCTTGTATACACTGTTGAGAATCTGAATTTTGTTGTCTTTGAGAGTTATCTAAATTTTGCTTTTGAAAATTTTTAGAATGGAAATGCCGTGAGCTACTTGTTTCTTTATCTTCATTTATGTGTAATAGAGTATGGTGCTTTTTCTTGCAAACCAAACACTTTAATTTTGATTCACACTTTTGAAAAGAATGCCTTCCTAGACAATTATAGCAGAGATGATTACTTTTTATAAATTAATTTTTATCTTTTTGCGAAAGTTCAAGAAATTTAGCACAAGAATAAATTTTATTTCCAGTGTTGTGACAAAAACTACATTTGTTTAATTTATTCAAATTAGAATGCTGAAATTTTGCATGTTGAGGATTTTGAACTTGATGTAATGTTTTATGAGGTTTTTTAAAGGAATTATTTAAATCAGGAACAACAGATCTTTCCATTACATCACATCTTTTTTCAAGAAATATTAAAAATTCATTTAAGGTTGGGCGCTTACTAGAATCGATTTTATAGTCAAAGGCTCTTTTTGTGCTAAAGTCTAATTTTTGTGAAAATACATAAATCAAAATTAAATCCCATTCGGAAACTGGGACTTGCATATTTTTAAGAGATTCTACATTTTGCTTTATTAATGTATAAAAATGTCTTAGATTAGATGAGTTTGCTTTAGTTAAGGAAGGAGTCTCTAGTAAATTTTTAATATGCGCATTAATGATTGTAAGTTCTTTATTATATCTATCTTTGAGTGTAGTGAGAGCTATTTGAAGCAGCATCTTCAAGTTTTAAACTTTGAATTAAATTAAGCGGTTCTCCCCTTAAATATGATTTTAGATAAACTAATTTTTCGACATCACATAAGTCTTTGTTATCGGTAATACATTTATTAAATAGCTGAAAGAAACTATTCCATAAAGTAACATCACCTGAGAAAGTAGGTATATTTAATTCAGGTAATTTAATTTTTGGAATAACAGGAGATGTTGGTCTAGGTTGCTGGACAATAATAGGTCCGCTACTATGACCAACTGACAATGATGGCTTTGGAGACAAAATGTCAATATGACATCTAAATTTTGATAAAAGCGAGAAATACTTATCCTCAGTGGATTCACGATCTAAACTATCATAATCTAAGTTCTCAATTTGATCTTGAATATCATTATAGTGGATAAAAGCCTAAGTTAAAGCTTCTTCCCGAGTTTTAAAAACATAGACCGACTTTTCGGTATCTTTATTTTTATTAAACCAGTTTTCTATCCTGGAAATTGAACCTTTAATCAATCCGCGGGATTTAACTAAAGCTTCCATTGAAGGTTCCATTATAAAAAACGATTAATTCAATATGTTGAAAGAAATTAACAATATGTGTATAGAGATAGAACATTTTTGTAAAATATAAATTCTGGAAATAAGTACAGTCTAAGAATCCAAAATTTAAATCTAAACTACTAAGCTAGAATCATGTACTAAGCATAGTAATATATACAAAGAAAAGAAACAATAATATTTTATATATAGAAAAAATATTGATTGCGAAAAGTTTTAAATACTAATATAACTGAGCTAGTGTAGTCATCATTCGGGTCTAAAGGCCGTCGTCGGTTGGAATTGCTTCCTAACGTTTCCAACCAATAGTAGGTGCCCCAGGATCGCCAGCGTACTACTTGGCGAAACACTTGGCATCTCTGCTTCAACACACGTGGGGAAGGGTACCAGCTACATAAAAGACTCCGCCGACTACGTGCGCTAGATACAAGACATCAACGTTGGACCCAACGACATCCTGGTGAGCTTCGACATCGTCTCGCTCTTCACCAAGGTACCCCTAAAAGAGTGTCTGGACCTAGTGACCAGTTTCTTCCCGGCCGACATCTGCAAGCTATTTGAGATCTGCCTCACCGGAAGCTACTTCGTGTGGGGAGGAGACTTCTACGAACAAGTGGACGGAGTGGCAATGGGAAGTCCACTGAGCCCAGTTATAGCCAACCTCTTCATGGAGAGCTTTGAGAAAAAGGCGATTAACACATCACAGTACAAGCCGGCAACATGGTTCCGATACGTGGATGACACATTCGTGATTTGGGGACACGGTATGGACAAACTCAACGTTTTTCTGCAGCACCTCAACAGTCAGCATCCCAGCATCCAGTTTACCATGGAAACTGAGAAAGACCAACAACTGGCATTCCTAGATGTGCTAGTGAGGAAGCGGGGAGACAAGCTGGGCCATACAGTGTACAGGAAACCAACACACACGGACAGATACCTACACGCTCTTTCCAACCATCACCCAGGTCAAAAGTATGGAGTCATCAAAACCCTGACAGAACGAGCTCGAAGGATTTGCGAACCTGAGAACCTCCAGGCGGAACTTGAACACCTAAAATCTGCGTTCGAGGCGAATGGCTACAACAAGAGAGAGATCGAGAGATAAATGGGCTTGAGATCATCTAGGCCACGGGAAACCGAAGGGACATCCACCACCTCTCGGGCATATCTACCATATGTTCCTAGAGTCACGGACAGGATTGGCAAAGTTTTGAGAAGACACGACATCGGGACAATCTTCAGGCCAACAAAGAAGATCCAGCAGACCATTAGATCAGCAAAGGATAAGAGGGACCCACTTTCAGCTGCAGGCGTCTACCACATACCCTGGTCCTGCGGAAAGGTCTACATTGGAACCACTAAAAGATCAATGGGAACGAGACTCAATGAGCATAAAGCAAGCTGCCGACTAGGACGAACTGAGAAGTCTGCAGTAGCCGAACACGCACTGAGTAACGGGGACCACAGGATACATTTTGAGAACTGTAAGTTATTAGCATCAGTCGATGGCAACCACAACAGGTCAGAGAAGCCATCGAGATCCGTAAGCATCCTGACAATTTCAACAGAAAAGAAGAGACCCTCAGGCTCAACCTGATCTGGAATCCTATCCTCAGATACTCCCGAGTAATGCCGATAGATATCCCGAAGTTAACCGAAGCTCCGCCCCCTGCCCACCAGTATATATACAACCTGCGCCCGAGACATCGTCAGTCTACTTCCAGCACCTAGGAAGCAATTTCAACCGACGACGGCCTTTAGACCCGAATGATGACTACACTAGCTAACCGACTGGCCGCGAAAGCCTAAACCAACTAATATAACTTATTTATGGAAAACCTAAGGTTTATAATAAACAATACCTTAAATTGACTTATAAAGAAAAACTTAATTTCTAATGCTAAAAAAGTTGTTGAAATTTTGAATAAAAAAATATTGATGAATTATTTGTAACAACTACCAAATTGCGAAAAAATAAATGTTTTTAAAGACGGCCTATTAAAAAAAGAGAACAATAAAGGAAATCTGGATTTATGAATATCAATCAGTTTTTACGAAAAAGAAATAGGTAAAATACGTCTGACCTTATGTTGAGTCCACACTTTCACTTTCCGTCGGCAAATGATCCTATGGTTGAAAACTTCACGTAAAGATAGTCTTCGGTAGTTTGATCCAGTCCAATTGGTAGATTGTTCCAGTCTAATCACCCTGGAGTTGATATTTTCTACTGTATGGCACAGGTTTACAGGTTCCAGTACAGTCTATCGTAAATCATAGTTTGTTTTGGAAAGTCACTGCTCACAGAATTTGTAATAGATTTTTTTATTTATTATTGGCATCCAGAATTTTTAGTGTTATTGGAGTCGACGGGTGTGCTTATCCAGGAATTATCCGGCTCATCGAAGGACCAAATTTGTAAGGGTCCTGTCTGGTCCTCACAAATTGAGAGTAATGAAGAGTATTGTCTATAGGTTCTAGTTGGATAAACAAACACTGCCTGGAATTTTTAATTAACTACATTTATTAATTAATTTGGATAGCACTTTTACACGCAGTTCGCCCGTTTATTAATTTTAAATTAAACTCTAACACTAAACACTATATTTACATATGTACAAAAAAGTATAGCGAATTCCACTGAGGTGTCGGACGCGAAATATAACACTGAACTAATCGTTCGAAACAGTGGAAATAAATTCAGTCCGGCTCTGATAAATAAAGAAGAAGCTCGGAAACAGAAATGGAAATCTCTTAGCGAGAGATGAGCAAAAACTCGAAATGCAGAATCGCACTATCTTCTGCGGAATAAGCACAAGGCTATGAACGAAAAGAAAATCTCTTATGCGAGATGAAAGAACCCGTGAAGTCCGAAATACGAAATAAAGAGATCAGCGGTAAACCGACAAGTTTGAAATCTTAACAGGAACTGTTCTCAAAAATGTACCTATTTGCCCCTCTTGTACAATGCAGTTTTGGTACGACCAATCATTGCACAGAACTATGGGTTTTCTAGGGTAAAAAAGGGGGTAATGATAATGACTAATAGGTACCATTATCGAACGGCGAGATTACCGACAACAAAGGCTGTCTAGGAAACATTATTGTTTGCTTAAGGGATCAAAATTTGGAAATAATATTTACGTGACTCACTCGTGACTGGAATATTAAATGCGTATGTTATAGGAATAGATATTTTGTTATTTTTATATATATACAAGTACAGATATTTTATAAGTTTAGAGAGAAAAATTATTATTCTATTTACATGTTTAGAACAACTGAACACAGTCTTTGATGGATAATATGAAGACTGGCCTACATTCAGAGACATGTTCACAAATGTCGTTCTCAAAAACAACACCCTAACAGACATCGAGAGAATGCAGTATCTTAAAACACATCTACAGGGGGAAGCAAGCAAATTGGTACAACACCTGAAAATAACCAGTACCAATTATCTGACATGCTGGAATATTCTAAACAAACGCTACAGTAATGACAGACTAATAGCTACCAAGTTAATGGATAAAATCCTAGATACCAGCCATCCAAAATGAATCAGCCTACAAACTAAAAGCTCTCCACGATACTATCCAGGAGTGCCTAGAGGCACTAAACAACGTTAGTGTAGACACTGCAACCTGGGGTTCGCTAATAAACTGCATAATCAGTCGGAAATGGGACCCCGAAACAAACAGGCTGTACGAGCAATCTATTCGTGATCCACACAGAATCCAACAGCTAGATGAACTTATGGATTTCCTACAAACAAGATTCCAGTCACTGGAAGCACTGGTACACATAAAATCTGCGCCACTAAAAGAGCGACAGCACCAAGATACCTTCCAGGAACTAAAATGCAGGTACTGCAGCCAAGCACATGCCACATACAGAAGGGTCGAGTGGAGAACGGGGGTAACTAACATTTTGTTAAAAAATGAGTTACTGTTATGGATAAAGGTTATAAGTGACGTTCTTTCACATGCAATCAAAGGAATCTAAAATATCGCATAAACTTGAAAAATAGCACTGGATGAAGGAGGTAAATTAACTTGTTTTTTTAATTATTTATGCATGAAGGAGGTAAGTAACAAAACTTACCTCCTTTATCCACTTATTTAAGTATTTACCTCCTTTATCCATAAATGTTTTTGAAGGTGAATAAATTTACTGTTTAAAAACTCAAGCAATTTTTGTAAAGAAATCATGCCGTTAGTACTACGAGGAAATAATCAGGAACCAAGAAAATAGTTAGGTTATATTATAATGTTAAATGAAGAAAATATATATTTTAAGACAAAAATATTCACTTTTCGTAACCTTCTTATATTCTTAACTTCTATTTGTTATATCATTTTTGTGAATGAAGAAGGTAACTTCAGTTTTTTGAAAAATTAGAAGCTATGTAAAACTTTTAGTGTATGAATGCTACAGTAAATTAATATTTGGTGTTTAAAGATTACTTACTTTTAACAATAACTTATTATATTAACAATTTTCTTTGTTCTAGTAAAAAAACTTTAAAGCTAATTTTCTCAGTTTTATAATTTTGCTAGTTACCTTCTTTATCCACTCGACCCATTGTAAAAAGTACAAAGCTATCATGCCGACAGCCAGACTCAAATTTGTCATATAAAAAACATCTGCAAGAATTGCTTAATGCATACCACGTCCACCAAGTGCAAATCAATGACCAGATGCCAAATATGCAACAAATTTCACCATACCACGCTACACATAGATGAATACAACTCAGAGAGTAGACATTAATACAAAACATATGGATCC
Source organism: Polydrusus pterygomalis (assembly GCA_963969555.1). NCBI lineage: Eukaryota > Metazoa > Arthropoda > Insecta > Coleoptera > Curculionidae > Polydrusus > Polydrusus pterygomalis. The sequence continues at coordinate 17,023,062 of OZ018384.1, forward strand.
AGAAACATACCAACAACCAACAGAAGGGGTCCACTAAGTCAACACCACCAGCGTGACCAGCAAAGAAATACTGCAAGCCACGTTGGGAGACAAAATGAGACAGTGTTCCTAGCAATAGCAATTATAAAAGTAACAAACAACCAAGGGGTACATGAATATCTACGAATCCTAGTAGATCCAGGTTCACAGTCAGCATTCATGACTGAAGAAGCCGCTGCATTTTATGGGGTACCCAGACAACGGATTGATGCTGAGGTCTCGGGCCTTGGTGGAGAGCCCGAAGTAGCAAAATGTATGGTAGAAGCAACAATCAAACCAAGATTTTCCAGCACATTCAGGCTACAGACAAAATGCATAATTCTGCCCAAACTGACACATACACTGCCTAGCGAATACCTAACAATCAACACCAAAATGTGGCAAAATGACATCCTCGCTGACCCTACTCTCCAGCAACCTGGACCAATCGATTTAATATTGGGAGCAAAAGAGTATGGAGAAATAATCCTGAAAGGTCTTCGTAAAACTGACGATGGGCTACTTGGTCAAAACACAGAACTAGGTTGGATATTGTCTGGCAATATACTGAAAAATCAAGACAAGAAATTACACGTTCTCAGTCTGACGACGTCCATTGAAAAGGATAAAAAACTCACTAAATTTTAGAGAAGAGATTCCACAACAAATACAACTCAGCGAAGAAAACCAATTCTGTGAAGATCATTACGCATCCAATACTTCAAGAGATCAGAATGGTTCCTACACAGTTCGCATTCCTTTCAATGATCGCCTGATCAACTTAGGAACTTCATAAACACGAGCAGTGGCCAGACTAAAACAGCTGGAAAAACGATTTGTCAAAGATAAACGGCTACAAACAAATTATAAGCAATTCATAAAAGAATACATCGACCTTGGTCACATGAAACTATGTAAGGCGCCTACAGAACTAAAATACTTCATTCCACATCAGCCAGCTATAAAAGAAACTAGTACGACAACAAAATTAAGGGTAGTGTTTGACGCCTCAAGCAAAACAACATCGGGCCTTAGTCTAAATGAAACAATGTACACAGGTCCCAGACTACAACAAGATTTATCAGACATTCTGCTACGATGGAGATCCCAGAAAATAGCATTGGCAGCCGATATCGAGAAAATGTATAGACAAGTAAAAATTCATCCAGATGATCAGGCCTATCACGCTGTGCTTTGGCGACCCAGTCCAAAGTATCCAATCCAAGAATACAAACTAACCACAGTAACGTATGGAACCACGGCAGCCCCATACTTGGCCATCAAAACAATTCAATGCCTGGCAGAAGATGAAAAGCTAAGATTCCCAAAGGCAGCACACGCAGCAATGCAAGATTTCTACGTGGACGATCTGCTATCAGGTGCAGACAGTGTAAGAGAAGCCATCGAATTACAGCATGAACTAATACAAATGTTTAAATCAGGAGGATTCACATTGCATAAATGGTCCAGCAATAACAAACATTTACTAAGCCATATTGATAACAAACTAAAAGACGGATCTATCCTAGAAATAACGGGAGATTATACGAGAAAATCACTGGGCATTCACTGGTCTCCCAACGACGATACAATCAGGTTCAAAACCAAGAAAAACGAAACGAAGAAAATGACCAAGCGGATCATCCTGTCCGAAGTAGCGAAGTTATTCAACCAACTGGGATGGTTAGCTCCAGTAGTAATAAATGCAAAACTTCTAATTCAGGAATTATGGTTGCAAAACTTACTATGGGACGAGCCAGTACCTGCTAAAATTCAAACCAATTGGGAAGATTTCGCTACAAAGTTAAGTCATATTGATAGCATCATACTACCAAGATGGACATATCAAACCCAAAACAGTATAACTGAACTACACGGAATCTGTGACGCATCGGAAAAGGCATACGGTTCTGCCATATACATCAAAGTAACGAATTCAACAGAAGAGTCAAGAACGATCCTGCTAACCGCTAAATCTAAAGTGGCGCCGACAAGCCAGAAATCAACAATACCAAGGCTAGAGCTGTGCGCAGCGGTACTTCTAGCTAAACTATTAAAAAGAACAATAAACACATTATCACTTTGTCAATCAGCAATGTTTGCTTGGACAGACTCAATGATCGTATTGTCATTGATAAAAGGAAATCCAGCCAAATGGAAGACGTTTGTAGCCAAAAGATAGTGTCAGAAATTAACTCACTCATACCGAGCCAACATTGGAATCATGTACCATCCGAAAAAAATCCAGCAGACATTATTTCTCGAGGGATGGACCCGCTAAAACTCAAAGAAAATACAACGTGGTGGAACGGACCGGTATGGTTACAAGCATCGTCACTAGAAGAAATGCCTAGAAGTAATAACGAAAGAAGAAGTGAAGGTATGTCACATAGTAACAGCGAAACAGAACACTACCGAAATTGATATTACGAGTAAATTCTCCACACTTACTAAACTAGTTCGCACAATATCCTATTGTGCACGGTTTTACAATAAAAATGTTGGACATCTATCAGTTAGTGAACTAAGGAAAACACTCGAGTTACTAATAAAAAGGGAACAACAATTTCATTACCACAAAGAGATACTATCATTGAAAAAAGAATCGGCGATAGGCCGAGATAGTAAAATCCTAAACCTGAACCCATTCATGGACAACGACGGGATATTAAGAGTAGGAGGACGACTAGAAAACTAACAACTACCTTACAACAGCAAACATCCCATGATACTACCGTACGAAACTTATAATCCTTTACGCTCATGCAAACACAATGCATGGGGGAAATCAACTAACATTAACTTATACCAGGAAACAGTACTGGATTGTAAAAGGGAAGCAGGCGGTCAAGAAGATCATCGAAGATGCGTAAAATGCATCCGATTCAAGGCCAAAACAACAGAGCAACTCATGGCAAATCTTCCTTCTGCAAAAGTATCCCCATCACATCCATTCCTTCACACAGGTGTAGATTACGCTGGGCCGTTGCAAATCAAAATCACAAAGGGAAGGGGCCACAAAGCTTACAAAGGGTACATAGCAATCTTTGTCTGCCTTGCCACAAAAGCAGTACACCTAGAAGTTGTCAGTGACATGTCCACAAACACATTTTTGGCAGCATTTCGACGGTTCGTGTCACGCAGAGGTCGCTGCGCTCACATGTACAGCGACAATGGAACCAACTTCGTAGGGGCAAGTAAGACCCTCCAGACAGAAGTGCACTCAATAACTTAAAATATTAATATACAGGAAGAATTGACTTCTAGAGGTACAGAATGGCACTTTATTCCTCCAGCGGCACCCCATTTTGGAGGACTATGGGAGGCCGGAGTAAAATTCATGAAACATCACTTAAAAAGAACGATTGGCGAAACATGTTTGACGTATGAAAAAATGTCAACACTAATGCACCAAATTGAGGCGTGTCTAAACTCTCGACCATTATGCCCCCCTATAGAGGACATAAACGACCTGAACGTCCTAACGCACACTTCCTAGTCGGGAGACCACTGGTGGAACCTCCGAACCCGATAACGACCGAAATCAATACAAGCTTAGCTGAACGATGGAAACTTATCCAGAAAATTAAAAAAGATTTTTGGAAACAATGGACATCAGACTATCTACATCAATTGCAACAACGGTATAAATGGAAAAATCAACAAAGGACACCAGACATTAGAGAAGTGGTCATCCTTAAAGAAGATAATATTGACCCGAGCAACTGGCCATTAGCCAGAATCACAGACGTTCATTATTCAGGAGACGCGTGTTGTCACACTACGGAAATCAAAGGGTGCCCTGATAAAATGACCAGTTCACAAACTAGTGCCATTACCTATTGCAACAAACCAAACAATTAACAAGGAAAAAGATACAACTAAACAATCAAACTCCAGAAGGAAGAGTAGATCCTTATGGAGGATAGCATATACAGCAATTATATTCTTGGTTATGCTACGTCACACCAGTGCACAGCAATATCACCTTTACTATTCGCAGCCAGAATTGTATATAGAACACATAGGACACGCAAAGATCGATAGGGGTATATTTAGAATAGAACTCCGATTTGACAAACACAGGATCAGCAATGACACAGCATGCATAGCTTAAGCAATAAATCAAATAGCTTCTCTTTGTGTAACTGCCAAAGAACTAGCACCAAAAACTCAGTGTACACAGTTAATTCATTACCTTCAAGAGAAACAAAAGCAAGTAGAATGGACGAACAAAGGAATGCAAGCGGTTATCTTAAACCGCGGCAAACGGGGAATAATGGGAAAACTGTTGTAAATATGTACGAAAAGTTCATTATTAGCGATTTAAGCCATGTGGCGACATCTATGATTCTTGGTTGGCACTTGGTGCAATGATTCATTTCCTATTTATATTTTACTAGTTCAGTAAGTTCAGTTGAATAAATGTTTACTCGAAGAAACGTGTGTTTGTTATCTAAGAAGCTTTCGAACTGTATTACCGATTTCCTAAGTATAATCTGTTCACTCATAGATTTATAACAGGTTATGGGCCCAGAACGCGAAGTTTCGGGTAATCAGTAGTTCGGGAAGTGAAAGAAAAATCGTTTGTTCTTTCGTAGTGTCGAAGTCGCGAGTCGCGAGTGCCTCAAAATGGCCGTCAACTATTTGACGAGTGTGCCAAGACTTTTAGGTCGTGACAATTACGATGAATGGGCTTTTGCAGTCGAGAATGTATTTGTGCTTGAGGGCTTAAACAAGTGCATCGACGGTAGTGAAACGGATTCTACCAGCATCGCAAAAGCAAAGGCCAAGTTAGTTTTACCAATCGATCCATGTTTGTTTCCACACGTAAAGGACGCAACGACTGCAAAAGAGGTATGGACCAAACTAAAAGGGCTATATGATGATAATGGTTTCATGCGTAAAATTGGACTTTTGTGTACGCTCATATCAGCAAGACTTGAAAACCATGATAACATGGAATCTTACATAAATCAAGTTGTCGAGACATCGCAGAAGCTACGACTCACGGGTTTTCAAATTAACAAAGAATGGGTGGGGTCACTACTGTTAGCTGGTCTCCCTGACAAGTATGGTCCAATGGTCATGTCGGTGGAGCATTCAGGGATCACTATTACCACCGATTTAATAAAATCGAAGTTATTGGACATGCAAATAGATGGCGGTAGTAGTGGCAACAGTGGTGCGTTCGCTGTAAACAGAAACTTCAAAACTATTTTTCGCAAGCCATTCAAAGATGAAGCTAGTAGGACGAATTTCAGAAAGAAATCAGCTGGTTCTGCTGTTGATGGTCATATGTCAACGTCAAATTATAAAAATTCAGGAGCCCAATCGAATTCAAGTGCAAGCGGTCGTTCTGGTATAATTTATCCAAGCTCAGTTTGAGGACATTCCAATCATTCCACACGGCGGTAAACAGTCTCAAAAAGACCGACCTCACAACCAGGGTTGTCAGATCTTTCTTCTTCACTTCTTTAAGTTTTATTATTAAAGAGGTTTCATTTATATCAGTATTCAATCGTTAGTCAGTAACTTTCTTTGAAAGCTAGTTTGCAAATATACTTTAAACCGAGGCGTTTTGAGTGTGACAGAAAAAAATAACAAGCCATTCATTGTTATAATAATACATTCTTTAGTCCTTAAGAAACAATATAACTGAAATCAAGACAAAAAGTGTTTTCAGTGTTTAAAAACAACTAATTAACAAACCCTTGTTTCCCGTATACTTATACATAATCTATTAACAAACCAGAAAATTTGGTAGAACTGGCAACCGTTCACAATTTATGCGCGTTTTCAGGGGTGATAAGCGCCAACTACTTGCAGCTGGTATAGCAGAAGCGGTCCCCGACCCGTTCAACGATTGATTCTGTCAGACAGAGATAGGTCAGTGACCGCGGATGGCGTGTGTTGTGGCTCGTGCTTCCCTGGATCGATGGTTGTATTTTCTGGTCAGGGAAATTTAAACACTAAACCGTTACGTTAAATTATTAATTTTTTATTGATGACATTGACAATGACATTTTTTTTTTTCTATTGTTGTTTAAAAAGGTGCGCAGGCTTCTTCTCCTCACGTTCCGTACCTAGCGCACCTAACAATACTTAACATAATTGCCACCCTTGAAAGGGTTAAAGACTCTTTCAAAACTAAACAATAACATAAAAGCAAACTTGCGAAACATAAATCACATACACAAGGTTTAATGTTTTTAGTCCCCTTCATGTATCGGAAGTAATGTTAATTTTGACACTGCTCGTTTCAATGTTCCGTTTTTAGTTTTTATGCTCACTACTCTGGTGACACCGTCTTTTCCGGGATGTATTGCAATTACTCGACCCAATGGCCAAACCATGGGCGGAACATTATCTTCTTTAATCAGCACCAAGGAACCAATGTGCATTTTTGAATCATTGTCGAACTGCCATTTGTTTCGCATCTGGAGCTGGTGAAGGTATTCCTTGGCCCAACGCTTCCAGAAATGTTGACGTATGAACTGGATATGCTGGTACCGCTTCACGAAATTGACCTTGGAATTGGATATGTCCTGTTCTGGAATGGCCGTTAGCTGCATACCAATGAGGAAATGTGCCGGTGTAAGAACTTCGAGGTCATTTGGATCGGATGTGAGGGGAATCATAGGTCTCGAATTCAGAATTGCCTCGATTTGTACAATTAAAGTATAAAATTCTTCATAGTGCAAGAGATTACCATTTAGCACACGCTTTAAGTGGTGTTTGCACGATTTTACCGCAGCTTCATGCAAACCTCCGAAGTTAGGCGATCTCGGTGGGATAAAATGCCACTTAATTACTGAATGTCTCAAGTAGTTTTGAAATTCATTATCTTTGACTAGCTTCTGAGTTGAAATTTATTCATTATTGCAACCCACAAAATTAGTCGCGTTATCGGAGTAAATGTCGGTGCAGAAACCTCGTCTCGATACAAATCTTTTTAATAAACTTAAAAACCCGTTAAGACTTAAGTCCGATATGACTTCAATATGGACAGCCCTTGTTACAAGGCATACAAACATGCACACATATCCCTTTATTGTCTTATTAGTTCGCGTTTTACCAGCCTTGAGCTCAAATGGTCCGGCGTAATCGACAGCCACAGATAAAAAAGGGCGTGACGCCGTAATTCGAGCCTTAGGTAACTCACCCATTTTTGGAATTATACTGGCGGGTGGGCTTGCCCTAAAACATTTTAAACATTTCCGAATGTAAGATTTTACTGCATTTTTTCCATTAATAGGCCAAAATTTCTGTCTTATATGCGATAAGGTACACTGTATACCTGAATGAAGAGTTCTTTTATGTTCAAAGTCAATTACTAAATTCGTAAAAGCATGTTTCGCTGGTAACACTACCGGATGCTTTATATCGTAGGTAAAATTCGAGAGTTTTAATCTGCCGCCTAGTCTAATTATTCCTAGATCATCAAGGAACGGCGATAAAGCTTTCAATTTACTTTTGTTAGAAACGTGATTGTCAGTTTTTAAATCATGGATTTCTTCAAAAAAGGATTCGCGTTGTACTATTTTAAGCAAAAATGTAGTACTGGTTTTAATTTCTGATATGGTTAATGTTCCGGTTTGCCTGCCTTCTTTAGGTGCCTTTAAATTATTAAAAAATCTTAAGCAATAAGCGATGACACGTATCAGCCGATTTAGACTATCGAATTTTTGGAAGATATCCGTTGTTTCCAAAGTATGTTCATGCACAATAAAAGTAGCAGGTCGAAATTCGGGAACATCTGTCTTTACACGTGAAATATTTGAAATATTACAGTTTTTAGGCCAGTCTTCAGGATTTAAGAAAAAAGCCGGTCCGTGCAACCAATGGTCTGAGTTAATTAAATTTTTTACGCTACTTCCGCGGGAGATAATATCGGCGGGATTGTTCTCGGTCGAAATATAATTCCATTGGCTGCTTTGGGTTAATTGCTGAATTTCTGATATTCTATTTGCAATAAACGTTTTCCAAGTTTTTGGCTCCCTTGAAATCCAACATAGAACAATGGTCGAGTCTGTCCAGAGCATGGCTCTATCTATCTTTAATTTTAACGCCTCTTTACACTTTTTCAATAACCTAGCAAGTAATAATGCGCCCAATAGTTCAAGTCGCGGCAACGATAAAGATTTTAACGGGCTTACTCTGGATTTAGCGCAAAGCAAGTGACTTTCTATATGACCAGTTGTATCTATAGATCGCAAATAAATACAGCACCCATAAGCTCGCTCGCTAGCGTCAGAAAATACATGCATTTCAATTACTTCGGGTTTTACAACTAACACATGACGTGGTACGCGAATCAATCCTACTTGCGAGAGTTCAAATTTCAACGCTAACCAATCTGAAATAATGTTTTCCGGAATATTGTCATCCCAATCGATTTGCAATTGCCATAAGTTTTGAATTATAAGTTTAGCCCTTATCGATAGGGGACCTACAATACCTAGAGGGTCAAAAATCTTTGCTATGATAGAAAGTATTGTTCTTTTTGTAGTTTTTTTATTTTCTTATGAAATATTTTTATAGTCATATTCAAATTTATCGAGAAAAGGATTCCAAGAAACACCCAAGGTTTTTACACTTGAATCATTCGAGATAAGATAATTTATATTTTTCCGCATACCCGATTGATTTTCGAGAATTTTTGGCTCGTTTGAATAAAATTTTCTAAGTTCAAACCCGTAACCAAGCAGAATTTTACAAATATTTGTTTTTAGACTTATTAGAGATTGAAAATCTTCGGCGCCTGTCAATAAATCATCTACATAAAAATCGGAATTTATTATGTCGCTCTCCGCGGGCCATTCTTGGACACTATCAATCGCAATCTGACGTAAGCAACGAGTTGATAAAAATGACGCCGGTGCCGTACCGTATGTTACCGTATTAAGTTGAAAATGTTTTACTTCGTCATCAGGTGAATGGCGCCATACGATTCGTTGCAAATTCCGCTCTTCTTTATCAATCAATATTTGCCTATACATTTTCTTCATATCACCCACCAAAACGACATTGTGTTTGCGAAATCTAACTAGAATAGTAAACAAATCATTTTGTATTGTAGGGCCGATTTTTAAAACGTTATTTAAAGAAACATTAGTGGAGGTCTTACATGCAGCATCAAACACAACTCTGACTTTGGTTGTGGTACTTTCCGGTTTTTCTACACAATGGTGTGGTATGTAATAGATCGGGGTTTTTTTCTGACAAAGAATTGCGTGGTAATTCTGACATATGCTTGAGATCTATGTACTCTTGCATGAAACATTTATAAGATTTCTCCAGTTCGGGATTTTTAGCTAGACGTCTTTCGATCGAATGTAATCTACTTAGCGCAGTTTGCTGTGACTCGCCTAATTCGTGAACATTTTCTTTAAACGGGAATTTCACAACAAATCTACCGCTGTCATCTCTAGTCGTAGTTTTAACGAAATAGCTTTCACATTCAAGCTCTTCCTTTGTAATAAGTGATTGTGAGGTTGTTTTTATCTCTTCCACTAACCAAAATTTTTCGATACTTTTTTTTAATGCATTTTGAGATAAAAAACAATTTGACAATAAAACGTTTGATTTCCCTGCGTTGCCTCTACCACAGGGCACTTGACCAGCTGCAATCCATCCAAATAACGTCTTTTGCAAGACTGGGAGATTTTTGCCTAATTTTATCTGTCCAGAGCACATTAGTTCAAAGAATATTTCGCAACCTAAAAGCATATCTATTTCAGATGGGGTGTTAAAATTCGGATCCGCTAATAGTAATTCTGCCGGAATATTTAAATTAGAGGTGTTAAAATGTTTTTGCGGACATAAATCTGAAATTGCCGGCAGTACTAAAAATTTTAATTTATTTTTATAATTGGTATGTCGGGAAGAAAAGCTGATTTCTACGCGTTCTGATATGCTAGTTTTTATTTGGTTTATACCAACGACCGGAATATCAATTTTTACACCTTCTATATTTAATTTTTTGACCATGGATGAAGTCACAAAATTAGATTGTGATGCACAATCTAATAATACTCTACAAGGTATCAATTTTTTATCATTATCATACGCGTTTATAATAGCCGTAGATAGCAAAATAAAATTACTTAACGAGTTTTGGCAAGTGATTGATAAAATTGGTGAGGAAATGTCAGGATTCTCATTGCACTTATTTTGTAAACAATAATTTTCAATTTCTGTTACAAATGTTTGACTTGTTAATTGAGTTTTATTTGAGGGTTCCTTTACATCATCTTTAGTTACTTGACTTAAATTTGACTGTTCCGTATTTTGATTAAATTGTTCTTCAGATTGATGTAATAAAGTGGCATGGCGCTGGTTACAAATTTTACATCCCTTAGATCTGCACTCACTCGTTTTATGTCCGTACCGAAGACAATTTGTACATAAATTTAGTTTTTTCGCTTGATTTAAACGATCTGTCACCGAAAGTTTTTTGAATTTGTCACAAAAATAAATAAAGTGCCGATCTTGACAGTGGGGGCACTTTGGTCGATAATAATTATTAGTATCATTATCAGTCGTTAAAAACGATTTCGATTCGATTGTCTTTTTATAGAGGTTCGAGTCTAACGCTTCCAAAATTTGGCAACGCTCAGCCAAAAACGCGTTGAAATTATCGATTTTTGGAGACTGGATGTTTTTACAAAAAACTTCCCATTCTCGCCTGCTATTACCGTCTAATTTTGAAACTAAAATGTAGATTAGAATGGCGTTCCACTCTTTCACATTTTCACCCAGTGACTCCAGGGAACGATAATTTTTAAAAAACGTGTTTGAAAGACCACGAAGTAAGATGTGAGATTCTTTAAATATGTTTGGAATTTCCATAATTTCTTTTATATGCGAGTTAGTGATTATTTTTTAATTTTCGTATCTACTTTGTAACAAGTCCCAGGCAATTTTATAGTTTTTATCGGTAGCCGTTAAAGAGGCTAACATATTTTTCGGCTCACCCTGTAATGCACCTTCTAAATAAAAAAATTTCTTTACATCGGGTATTGAGTTATTTTCGTGTATAATCGCCTTAAACATATCTTTAAACCTTTTCCAATCGCTATAATTTCCTGAAAATTCTGGTAATGTAAGTATGGGCAGTTTTGCTGATAAAGCTGGCAACATCACACCACCAGCTGTTCCGTCGCCATAATGATGTGTAGAAGTCCGAAAGGACTGAGTACGGTTTTCTCGCTGATAATTATCGATTATCTTTTGCGCGACCGCCAGCGAATCATAATATCGAGTTTCAAATGTTTCCCGTTCATGAAACAATTCTTCCTCTTTGTAATTATCGGGATAATCACTAATTAATAGTTCTTCGAATTGACTTTGTACATTTTGAAATTTTCCTAAAATTAATTTAATGTTTTCAAAACGTATGGCCAATGATTCGATTTGATGATTTTGGATATCAAATTTATTTGTATAGGTTTGAAACCGTGTTAATTCGCCTTTTATTTGAGCTCTGCTGTTTTTTAAACTTTTTAAGTCAAAGTCGGGATTTGTGTCACCTTCAGATGACATTTCGAGGAAATTTTAATTCTTCTTACGGAGAAAACGTTATACGATCATTTTTAAGGATTAAAAAAAAATATATTTACAATACCTATTTTAATACTTTATTGTATTATTTTCTTAATTAATATGTATTATAATGTAAATGAAGTAATTTTTAAAGCTGAGAAGCTAATTTCAAAAATTGCAATATTAAATTTGGAAACAAAAAATAATGTTAAAGTTTGCGTTTAAATAAGTTCATGCAGTGCAAACAACAGTTTTAAGCATGCGTATGTTTACTATTTTTGCGAGGACTGACTTTTATCGTGATTTACGTTTTTTTTTTATCGTGATATACGTTTTTTTATCGTGATTTACGTTAACTCGATGAATAGCTTGGTATGTACACCCAATTAACGTGAACAATTCTTAAGAAATTAAGATACGATATCCATTTACAATAATTATTATCGAGGCAATTTTAAATAAACCTATGTGGTTTGATAGGTAAAAGGATTTAAAGGATAGGATAAAGGATTGGAAAGGACTGACCGTGTTCGAGCGTGTTATTTCTTGCCTCAATCTTGCTGGTATCTAGGGGCGAAGGACCAATGTTGTGGCTCGTGCTTCCCTGGATCGATGGTCGTATTTTCTGGTCAGGGAAATTTAAACACTAAACCGTTACGTTAAATTATTAATTTTTTATTGATGACATTGACAATGACATTTTTTTTTTCTATTGTTGTTTAAAAAGGTGCGCAGGCTTCTTCTCCTCACGTTCCGTACCTAGCGCACCTAACAATACTTAACAGCGTGGAAGAGACGAAGATTAAAGCATTTTCTGAGCAGTGTCGTGCCGTGTCAGGTTTATTTTTCTGGTTTTAGTTTTATGTATAGAATCTTTGAGATACCTTATATTTATTATTTTAATATACTATTATTATATATACAGTGGGTTTATAAAGTGTAGTATGTACAAACACCTAATGTTAAACAAACTTATAAGTGTGTATACGCATTTTAATTATTTGTTTGGGACGCCTATGGTTAGGAGTTTCATACTGTTTTATGTCATTAAATTGACCTAAGAAACACTATAATAAACGGGATATTAGGGACCTTGTATGTTACAAATGTAAAAAGATTGGACATTATATGTCACAATGCCCCAGTAATAATAAATCTGAAGTAGGATTCAGTGCTGTTTTTATCAGTGGAAGTTTCAAAGACACAGATTGGTATGTTGATAGTGGAGCAAGTATGCATTTGACAGCTAGTAAACAATGGCTAAAAAACGAAAGAAGCCCTGATTTACCTGAGATTGTAGTGGCCAATAAATCAAAAATTGCTGTGAAATGTGCCGGTGATGTCGAAATAAAAACAATCACAGACAGAGAGCACAAAATACTGTTAAAAGGAGTTCAGCATGTCCCAGGTTTGACACCAAATCTATTATCCGTTTGTCAATTGATAAAGAATGGAAATAGAGTTTGTTTTTATGAAAATGGATGTAAGATCTTTAATTCAGAGGATGTTTTAGTGGCAACAGCTAGTCTTGTCAATAATGTAGACAAATTGGATGTATGTGAAGACAAATCAGCATGTTTTCATACAGTGAGCAGTAAAGTCTGGCATCAACGCTTAGGTCACATTAATGATGGCTACCTACATAAGACAGCAAAGCTAGTGAATGGCCTTGTGTGTAAAGATGAGACTAGAATTGGAAATTGCGAGGTGTGCTGTAGAGGCAAACAAGCCCGTTTGCCTTTTCCCAAGGAAGGTAGTCGAGCACAGCAACTACTGGAAGTGGTACACAGTGACATCTGTGGTCCCATGGAAACAACATCGTTAGGTGTATACGCATTTTAATTATTTGTTTGGGACGCCTATGGTTAGGAGTTTCATACTGTTTTATGTCATTAAATTGACCTAAGAAACACTATAATAAACGGGATATTAGGGACCTTGTATGCTACAAATGTAAAAAGATTGGACATTATATGTCACAATGCCTCAGTAATAATAAATCTGAAGTAGGATTCAGTGCTGTTTTTATCAGTGGAAGTTTCAAAGACACAGATTGGTATATTGATAGTGGAGCAAGTATGCATTTGACAGCTAGTAAACAATGGCTAAGAAACGAAAGAAGTCCTGATTTACCTGAGATTGTAGTGGCCAATAAATCAAAAATTGCTGTGGAATGTGCCGGTGATGTCGAAATAAAAACAATCACAGACAGAGAGCACAAAATACTGTTAAAATGAGTTCAGCATGTCCCAGGTTTGACACCAAATCTATTATCCGTTTGTCAATTGATAAAGAATGGAATAAAAACAAACTCTATTTTTATGAAAATGGATGTAAGATCTTCAATTCAGAGGGTTTTTTAGTGGCAACAGCTAGTCTTGTCACTAATGTAGACGACAAATTGGATGTATGTGAAGACAAATCAGCATATTTTCATACAGTGAGCATCAACGCTTAGGTCACATTAATGATGGCTATCTACATAGGACAGCAAAGCTAGTGAATGGCCTTGTGTGTAAAGATGAGACTAGAATTGGAAATTGCGAGGTGTGCTGTAGAGGCAAACAAGCCCGTTTGCCTTTTCCCAAGGAAGGTACTCGAGCACAGCAACTAGACTGGGTACATATCGCTAATCGTCAGCCGAGAGTGCATCTATTATTAGTACTAAAAATTTGTATTTAAAAAGTATTTTTCTTAGTTTCTTTTTTCTATGTTTTCTATTGCTGTTTTTGCCTCACCTTCCTGCGGAACGTGAAGGGGAAACATATCGCCAAATTGTCATTATAACAACTGACAAAAACTAAAAAATAAAAATAACGGGTGCAAAATTTCCGTTTTCTTGTATAGATAGGTAGTTTTTAAAGACGGCATCGTATAGTGCTCGATGTCCCGTTTCCAATGCCGTCTCGCTCGATTCGCTACGAATTTTCGTTACGAAAATATATGATATTTAATATTATGATATTGATATTAACATTGAACCCATCAGCACCGGCTTTTTTTTAAATCGCACAGCAAACGTATCAATGTGGAATATACTTTCCAAGTTTGTCCTATAAAAATATGTATTCAATCAATTTAAACATAAGTAAAGAAACTATTCTTACATTGATAGCTGATAAATTAGTTTAAAAGCTTATTTTGCCGAGCCCGTAGGCTACAGACCCCTATTGTTTGTGAGCGCGATCGAAAGTTTGGAAATAATTTTTTAAATTTTTTCAAAGTTAAATATGGGACTAAACAGGTACCTATTGAATCGTTAATAAGTCGAATTGGGTCCATCCGATCGACATTCGGTTTGGATAATCCTTTAGGCAATTATTAAAGGTTGCTAACAAATGGTTTTGTAAAAAGTATGAAATAAAATAAACGAATTGGAACAGTGCCGTGCCGGAAGGGCTCGGCAAAATAAGCTTTTAAACTAATTTATCAGCTATCAATGTAAGAATAGTTTCTTTACTTATGTTTAAATCGATTGAATACATATTTTTATAGAACAAACTTGGAAAGTATATTCCACATTGATACGTTTGCTGTGCGATTTTAAAAAAAGCCGGTGCTGATGGGTTCAATGTTAATATCAATATCACAATATTAAATATCATATATTTCCGTAACGAAAAGTCGTAGCGAATCGAGCGAGACGGCATTGGAAACGGGACATCGAGCACTATACGATGCCGTCTTCAAAAACTACCTATCTATACAAGAAATAGGAAATTTTGCACCCGTTATTTTTATTTTTTAGTGTTTGTCAGTTCTTATAATGACAATTTGGCGATATGTTTCCCCTTCGCGTTCCGCAGGAAGGTGAGGCAAAAAAAGCAATAGAAAACATAGAAAAAAGAAACTAAGTAAAATACTTTTTAAATACAATTTTTTAGTACTAATAATAGACGCACTCTCGGCTGACGATTAGCGATATGTACCCAGTCTAGTATATTATTATTAGTTATTAATTTTTAAAGTCGAGAAATATCGGGATCTCGTTGGCATTCGATACAGGCCACAAAAATTAGTTTTTTCGATTTAAACTTTTTCGACGCGTAGACGACCGTAGGCTACAGACCCCTATTGTTTGTGAGCGCGATCGAAAGTTTGGAAATAATTTTTTAAATTTTTTCAAAGTTAAATATGGGACTAAACAGGTAACTATTGAATCGTTAATAAGTCGAATTGGGTCCATCCGATCGACATTCGGTTTGGATAATTCTTTAGGCAATTATAAAAGATTGCTAACAAATGGTTTTGTAAAAAGTATGAAATAAAATAAACGAATTGGAACAGTGCCGTGCCGGAAGGGCTCGGCAAAATAAGCTTTTGAACAAATTTATCAGCTATCAATGTAAGAATAGTTTCTTTACTTATGTTTAAATTGATTGAATACATATTTTTATAAGACACACTTGGAAATTATATTCCACATTGATACGTTTGCTGTGCGATTTTAAAAAAAGCCGGTGCTGATGGGTTCAATGTTAATATCAATATCATAATATTAAATATCATATATTTCCGTAACGAAAAGTCGTAGCGAATCGAGCGAGACGGCATTGGAAACGGGACATCGAGCAGTATACGATGCCGTCTTTAAAAACTACCTATCTATACAAGAAAACGGAAATTTTGCACCCGTTATTTTTATTTTTTAGTTTTTGTCAGTTGTTATAATGACAATTTGGCGATATGTTTCCCCTTCACGTTCCGCAGGATGGTGAGGCAAAAAAAGCAATAGAAAACATAGAAAAAAGATACTAAGAAAAATACTTTTTAAATACAAATTTTTAGTACTAATAATAGATGCACTCTCGGCTGACGATTAGCGATATGTACCCAGTCTAGTATTATATACGGCGGCTACATTTAAAATAAGTTGTTCGTCGTCAGTTTCGACATTTTCACATTTGCGATTTCTTTTCTCGGAAACGGTAAGAGTGGGACGATTGAAACGTTTTCAGTTTAGAGAAGAATAGTGGGGGTACAATGTGTAAAAATTTTGAATGTACGGGAAAAAAGTTATTAATTTTTAAAGTCGAGAAATATCGGGATCTCGTTGGCATTCGATACAGGCCACAAAAATTAGTTTTTTCGATTTAAACTTTTTCGACGCGTAGACGACCGTAGGCTACAGACCCCTATTGTTTGTGAGCGCGATCGAAAGTTTGGAAATAATTTTTTAAATTTTTTTAAAGTTAAATATGGGACTAAACAGGTACCTATTGAATCGTTAATAAGTCGAATTGGGTCCATCCGATCGACATACGGTTTGGATAATTCTTTAGCCAATTATTAAAGATTGCTAACAAATGGTTTTGTAAAAAGTATGAAATAAAATAAACAAATTGGAACAGTGCCGTGCCGGAAGCGCTCGGCAAAATAAGCTTTTGAACTAATTTATCAGCTATTAATGTAAGAATAGTTTCTTTACTTATGTTTAAATTGATTGAATACATATTTTTATAGGACACACTTGGAAATTATATTCCACATTGATACGTTTGCTGTGCGATTTTAAAAAAAGCCGGTGCTGATGGGTTCAATGTTAATATCAATATCATAATATTAAATATCATATATTTCCGTAACGAAAAGTCGTAGCGAATCGAGCGAGACGGCATTGGAAACGGGACATCGAGCAGTATACGATGCCGTCTTCAAAATCTACCTATCTATACAAGAAAACGGAAATTTTGCACCCGTTATTTTTATTTTTTAGTTTTCGTCAGTTGTTATAATGACAATTTGGCGATATGTTTCCCCTTCACGTTCCGCAGGAAGGTGAGGCAAAAAAAGCAATAGAAAACATAGAAAAAAGAAACTAAGAAAAATACTTTTTAAATACAAATTTTTAGTACTAATAATAGATGCACTCTCGGCTGACGATTAGCGATATGTACCCAGTCTAGTATTATATACGGCGGCTACATTTAAAATAAGTTGTCGTCGTCAGTTTCGACATTTTCACATTTGCGATTTCTTTTCTCGGAAACGGTAAGAGTGGGACGATTAAAACTTTTTCAGTTTAGAGAGGAATAGTGGGGGTACAATGTGTAAAAATTTTGAATATACAGGGTGTACGGGAAAAAAGTTATTAATTTTAAAAGTCGATAATTATTGGAGTCTCGTTGTCATTCGATACAGGCCACAAAAATTAGTTTTTTCGATTTAAACTTTTTCGACGCGTAGACGACCGTAGGCTACAGACCCCTATTGTTTGTGAGCGCGATCGAAAGTTTGGAAATAATTTTTTAAATTTTTTCAAAGTTAAATATGGGACTAAACAGGTACCTATTGAATCGTTAATAAGTCGAATTGGGTCCATCCGATCGACATTCGGTTTGGATAATCCTTTAGGCAATTATTAAAGGTTGCTAACAAATGGTTTTGTAAAAAGTATGAAATAAAATAAACGAATTGGAACAGTGCCGTGCCGGAAGGGCTCGGCAAAATAAGCTTTTAAACTAATTTATCAGCTATCAATGTAAGAATAGTTTCTTTACTTATGTTTAAATTGATTGAATACATATTTTTATAGGACAAACTTGGAAAGTATATTCCACATTGATACGTTTGCTGTGCGATTTAAAAAAAAGCCGGTGCTGATGGGTTCAATGTTAATATCAATATCAATATCATAATATTAAATATCATATATTTTCGTAACGAGACTCCAATAATTATCGACTTTTAAAATTAATAACTTTTTTCCCGTACACCCTGTATATTCAAAAATTTTACACATTGTACCCCCACTATTCCTCTCTAAACTGAAAAAGTTTTAATCGTCCCACTCTTACCGTTTCCGAGAAAAGAAATCGCAAATGTGAAAATGTCGAAACTGACGACGACAACTTATTTTAAATGTAGCCGCCGTATATAATACTAGACTGGGTACATATCGCTAATCGTCAGCCGAGAGTGCATCTATTATTAGTACTAAAAATTTGTATTTAAAAAGTATTTTTCTTAGTTTCTTTTTTCTATGTTTTCTATTGCCTTTTTTGCCCTTACCTTCCTGCGGAACGTGAAGGGGAAACATATCGCCAAATTGTCATTATAACAACTGACGAAAACTAAAAAATAAAAATAACGGGTGCAAAATTTCCGTTTTTTTGTATAGATAGGTAGTTTTTGAAGACGGCATCGTATACTGCTGGATGTCCCGTTTCCAATGCCGTCTCGCTCGATTCGCTACGACTTTTCGTTACGGAAATATATGATATTTAATATTATGATATTGATATTAACATTGAACCCATCAGCACCGGCTTTTTTTAAAATCGCACAGCAAACGTATCAATGTGGAATATAATTTCCAAGTGTGTCCTATAAAAATATGTATTCAATCAATTTAAACATAAGTAAAGAAACTATTCTTACATTAATAGCTGATAAATTAGTTCAAAAGCTTATTTTGCCGAGCGCTTCCGGCACGGCACTGTTCCAATTCGTTTATTTTATTTCATACTTTTTACAAAACCATTTGTTAGCAATCTTTAATAATTGCCTAAAGAATTATCCAAACCGTATGTCGATCGGATGGACCCAATTCGACTTATTAACGATTCAATAGGTACCTGTTTAGTCCCATATTTAACTTTAAAAAATTTAAAAAATTATTTCCAAACTTTCGATCGCGCTCACAAACAATAGGGGTCTGTAGCCTACGGTCGTCTACGCGTCGAAAAAGTTTAAATCGAAAAAACTAATTTTTGTGGCCTGTATCGAATGACAACGAGATCCCGATATTTCTCGACTTTAAAAATTAATAACTTTTTTCCCGTACATTCAAAATTTTTACACATTGTACCCCCACTATTCTTCTCTAAACTGAAAAAGTTTCAATCGTCCCACTCTTACCGTTTCCGAGAAAAGAAATCGCAAATGTGAAAATGTCGAAACTGACGACGAACAACTTATTTTAAATGTAGCCGCCGTATATAATACTAGACTGGATACATATCGCTAATCGTCAGCCGAGAGTGCATCTATTATTAGTACTAAAAATTTGTATTTAAAAAGTATTTTTCTTAGTATCTTTTTTCTATGTTTTCTATTGCTTTTTTTGCCTCACCATCCTGCGGAACGTGAAGGGGAAACATATCGCCAAATTGTCATTATAACAACTGACAAAAACTAAAAAATAAAAATAACGGGTGCAAAATTTCCGTTTTCTTGTATAGATAGGTAGTTTTTAAAGACGGCATCGTATACTGCTCGATGTCCCGTTTCCAATGCCGTCTCGCTCGATTCGCTACGACTTTTCGTTACGGAAATATATGATATTTAATATTATGATATTGATATTAACATTGAACCCATCAGCACCGGCTTTTTTAAAAATCGCACAGCAAACGTATCAATGTGGAATATAATTTCCAAGTGTGTCTTATAAAAATATGTATTCAATCAATTTAAACATAAGTAAAGAAACTATTCTTACATTGATAGCTGATAAATTTGTTCAAAAGCTTATTTTGCCGAGCCCTTCCGGCACGGCACTGTTCCAATTCGTTTATTTTATTTCATACTTTTTACAAAACCATTTGTTAGCAATCTTTAATAATTGCCTAAAGAATTATCCAAACCGTATGTCGATCGGATGGACCCAATTCGACTTATTAACGATTCAATAGGTACCTGTTTAGTCCCATATTTAACTTTAAAAAAATTTAAAAAATTATTTCCAAACTTTCGATCGCGCTCACAAACAATAGGGGTCTGTAGCCTACGGTCGTCTACGCGTCGAAAAAGTTTAAATCGAAAAAACTAATTTTTGTGGCCTGTATCGAATGACAACGAGATCCCGATATTTCTCGACTTTAAAAATTAATAACTTTTTTACCGTACACCCTGTATATTCAAAATTTTTACACATTGTACCCCCACTATTCTTCTCTAAACTGAAAAAGTTTCAATCGTCCCACTCTTACCGTTTCCGAGAAAAGAAATCGCAAATGTGAAAATGTCGAAACTGACGACGAACAACTTATTTTAAATGTAGCCTCCGTATATAATACTAGACTGGGTACATATCGCTAATCGTCAGCCGAGAGCGCATCTATTATTAGTACTAAAAATTTGTATTTAAAAAGTATTTTCCTTAGTTTCTTTTTTCTATGTTTTCTATTGCTTTTTTTGCCTCACCTTCCTGCGGAATGTGAAGGGGAAACATATCGCCAAATTGTCATTATAACAACTGACAAAAACTAAAAAATAAAAATAACGGGTGCAAAATTTCCGTTTTCTTGTATAGATAGGTAGTTTTTGAAGACGGCATCGTATAGTGCTCGATGTCCCGTTTCCAATGCCGTCTCGCTCGATTCGCTACGACTTTTCGTTACGGAAATATATGATATTTAATATTATGATATTGATATTAACATTGAACCCATCAGCACCGGCTTTTTTAAAAATCGCACAGCAAACGTATCAATGTGGAATATACTTTCCAAGTTTGTCCTATAAAAATATGTATTCAATCAATTTAAACATAAGTAAAGAAACTATTCTTACATTGATAACTGATAAATTAGTTCAAAAGCTTATTTTGCCGAGCCCTTCCGGCACGGCACTATTCCAATTCGTTTATTTTATTTCATACTTTTTACAAAACCATTTGTTAGCAACCTTTAATAATTTCCTAAAGGACTATCCAAACCGAATGTCGATCGGATGGACCCAATTCGACCTAAACTGAAAAAATTTTAATCGTCCCACTCTTACCGTTTCCGAGAAAAGAAATCGCAAATGTGAAAATGTCGAAACTGACGACGACAACTTATTTTAAATGTAGCCGCCGTATATAATACTAGACTGGGTACATATCGCTAATCGTCAGCCGAGAGTGCACCTAATATTAGTACTAAAAAAATTTACTAAAATTAAAAAAATACTTTTCTCTCCTATTTTTCTATTTACTATTGCTTTTTTTGCCTCACTTTCCTGCGGAACGTGAAGGGGAAACATATCGCCAAATTGTCATAACAACTGACCAAAACTAGACAATGGTGCAAAATTTCCGTTTTCTCGTATAGATAGGTAGTTTTTGGAGATGGCGCCGTATAGTGCTCGATGTCCCGTTTCCAATGCCACCTCGCTCTATTCGCTACGACTTTTCGTTACGGAGATATGTGATATTGATATTTATAGGTGCTCTTCAGTAGTAGTATTCAATCGATTAAAACATAAGCAAAAAATTATTCTTACATGGAAGCTATCAATTATCAGCTAATAACTTTGTAGAAATATTATTGTGCCGAGCCCTTCGGGCACGGCACTATTCTAAGTCGTTCGTTTAATTATACGACAGCTGTCACTTTGACACGTAAGTGTAATTTTTTTTAGCTTTTTTATAGCGAGGGTTATAGTTGTAAGAACTCGAAATTAAAAAAATTTCAGGTACCTAAATAGGAATGTTTTATACGATAGCTGTCAAACTTTGACCGGTAAGTGTCAGTTTTTTTTATCCTTTTCATAGCGAGGGTTATAGCTGTAAAAATCTTAAATTAAAAAGTTTTTTAGTACCTAAATAACAAAGTTTTATACGATAGCTGTCAAATTTTGGCAGGTTAGTGTCAATTTTTTTTAGTCTTTTCATAACGAGTTCATAGCGAGGGTTATAGCTTTAAAAATCCGAAATTTAAAAAATTTCGGGTACCTAAATAAGAAAATTTTATACGATAGCTGTCAAATTTTGACAAGTAAGTGTCAATTTCTTTTTTTGCTTTCTTGTAGCGAGGGTTATAGCTGTAAAAATCCCAAATTGAAAAATTTTTCAGTACGTAAATAACAAAGTTTTATACGACAGCTGTCAAATTTTGACAGGTAAGTGTCAATTATTTTTTAGCTTTTTGTAGCAAGGGTTATAGCTGTAAGAATCCGAAATTTAAAAAAAATTCAGTACCTAAATAACAAAGTTTTATACGGCAGCTGTCAAATTTTGACAGGTAAGTGTCAATTATTTTTTAGCTTTTTTGTAGCAAGGGTTATTGCTGTAAGAATCCTAAATTAAAAAAATGTTCATTACCTAAATAACAAAGTTCTATACGACAGCTGTCAAATTTTGACAGGTAAGTGTCAATTTATTTAAACTTTTTTCGTAGCGAGGGTTAAAGCTGTAATAATCCTAATTTTCAGTACCAAAATGACAAAGTTCTATACGACAGCTGTCAAATTATATATACTTAAATAGTAATTCTTATTTTTTATAATTTGCTACCATTTCAAACTGAAAAAGTTTTAATCGTCCCACTCTTACCGTTTCCGAGAAAAGAAATCGCAAATGTGAAAATGTCGAAACTGACGACGACAACTTATTTTAAATGTAGCCGCCGTATATAATACTAGACTGGGCACATATCGCTAATCGTCAGCCGAGAGTGCATCTAATATTAGTAGTAAAAAAATAATTTTCTTTTCCTTTTCTCTATTTTCTATTGCTTTTTATACCTCACCTTCCTGCGGAACGTGAAGGAGAAACATATCGCCAAATTGTCATTATAACAACTGACAAAAACTAAAAAATAAAAAAACGGGTGCAAAATTTCCGGTTTCTCGTATAGATAGGTAGTTTTTGGAGACGGCATCGTATAGTGGTCGACGTCCTATTTCCAATGCCGTCGCGCTCGATTCGCTACGACTTTTCGTTACTGAAATATATGATATTAACTATTCTTACATAGATAGCTGATAAATTGGTGAAAATTTTATTGTTCACAACATCCGATTACGTTGGTAAACAATAGGCTTCTGTAGCCGACAGTCGTCTACGCGTCGAAAAAATTTAAATCGAGAAAACTTATTTTTACGACCTGTATCGAATTTCAACGAGAAACCGATATTTTTTGACTTTGGGGTTTAACAACTTTTTTTCGGCACACCCTGTATATTCGAAATTTTCACAGAACGTACTATTCCTCTCTAAACCCAAAAAGTTTCAATCGTCCCACTCTAACCGTTTCCGAGAAAAAAAATCGCAAATGTGAAAATGTCTTACATAGACGAAATTGTTCAAGAGCCGATCGGGGTTTTCGAGTTTCCGCGCGGAAGAGACGTATACTAGACTGGGTACATATCGCTAATCGTCAGCCGAGAGTGCATCTAATATTAGTACTAAAAAGATTTACAAAAATTTACAATAAAAAAATACTTCTTTTCTTTTTTTCTTTTTACTATTGCTTTTTTTGCCTCACCTTCCTGCGGAACGTGAAGGGAAGACATATCGCCAAATTGTCATTATAACAGCTGACCAAAACTACACAATGGTGCAAAATTTCCGTTTTCTCGTATAGATAGGTAGTTTTCTGAGACGGCGTCGTATAGGTGCTCTTTAAACTCGCACACCTTTGTGCAATGTGGGATATACTTTCCATATTTGCTCTATAAAAATATGTAAGTATTCAATCGATTAAAACATAAGCAAAAAATTATTCTTACATGGAAGCTATCAATTATCAGCTAATAAATTTGTAGAAATATTATTGTGCCGAGCCCTTCGGGTACGGCACTGTTCTAGTTCGTTCGTTTAATTATACGAGAGCTGTCACTTTGACAGGTAAGTGTATTTTTTTTTAGCTTTTTCGTAGCGAGGGTAATAGCTGTAAGAACTCGAAATTAAAAAATTTTCAGGTACCTAAATAAGAATGTTTTATACGATAGCTGTCAAATTTTGACAGGTAGGAGTCAGTTTTTTTTTTATCCTTTTCGTAGCGAGGGTTATCGCTGTAAAAATCCTAAAGTGAAAAATTTTTCAGATCCTAAATAACAAAGTTCTATACGACAGCTGTCAGACTTTGACAGGTAAGTTTCAATTTTTTTTTGTTTTTTCGTAGCGAGAGTTACAGCTATAAGAATCCTAAATTTAAAAATATTTTAGTTTCTAAATAACAAAGTTCTATACGACAGCTGTCATTTTGACAGATAAATGTCATTTTTTTTAAGCTTTTCTTGTATCTAGGATTAAGGCTGTAAGAATCCAAAATTTAAAAAAAATTCAGTAGTTAAATAACAAAGTTCTATACGACAGCTGTCAAATTTTGACAGGTAAGTTAAAATTTTTTTTTTAGATTTTTCGTAGCGAGATTTATAGCTGTAAGAATCCTAAATGAAAAATTTTTCAGTTCCTAAATAACAAAGTTATATACGACAGCTGTCATTTTGACTGGTAAATTGCAAGTTTTTTTTAAGCTTTTCTTGTATCTAGGATTATAGCTGTAAGAATTCGAAATTAAAAAAAAATTCAGTACCTAAATAACAAAGTTCTATACGACAGCTGTCAGATTTTGACAGGTAAGTGTCAATTTTTTTTTAGCTTTTTCGTAGCGACGGTTATAGCTGTAAGAATCTCAAATTTAAAAAAAATTCAGTACCTAGATAACAAAGTTTTATACGATACCTGTCAGATTTTGACAGATAAGTGTCAATTTATTTTAACTTTTTTCGTAGCGAGGGTTAAAGCTGTAATAAAACTAAATTAAAAAAACTTTCAGTACCAAAATAACAAAGTTCTATACGACAGCTGTCAAATTATATATACTTAAATAGTAATTCTTATTTTTTATAATTTGCTACCATTTCTATGCTGTTTAGGTATATAACAATATATTTGAAAAAAGTAGTATTTGAGATGACCTAAACGAATATCCAAACCAAAAGTATATCGGACACACCCAATTCGATTTATTAACGATCCAATATGACCCTACATTGATTTTAATAAAAATCAAAAAATTTACTTCCCAACTTTCGATCGCGTTCGCAAACAACAGTGTTTTATAGCCCAACGTCGTCTACACGTCAAAAAAGTTTAAATCGATTAAAATGATTTTTGCCACCTGTATCGCCCTACAACGAAAAAAAACATATTTTTTAACTTTGACTTTAATAACTTTTTTCCGGTACATCCTGTATATTTGAAATTGTTCCCAGAACGTGCCCCGACTATTCCTCTCTACGTCCAGAAAGTTTGAATCGTTTTGCTCTAACCGTTTCGAAAAAAAAATTCGCGAATATCGAAGTGTCGAATAACCTTCTATCACGTGGCGACGGATTATCAATGTCGGAACGCCATCTTTAAAATCGAAATTACAACTATTTCTGAAACATTTTGGGCAAATATTTTGGTCAATAAAATTAAAAGAAGGTTCAAGGCAGATATTCCACCCGATTTAAAATCTGGAAATGTTCTTATTATTCTAGCAAGTCACGCTGAAAACACCCATTTTTCGCCATTTTTGACAGCCGGATTTTTAGAATTAATAATTAATTTAGATACATCAATATCAAGGCACTCTTAGTCAAAAGTGAATGGTGTTAGAATTTGTAAAGATTGCCTGTTTCCGCACCCAAAAAAGCGACTTTTCTCAATTTTGCGAATATATTTTAATGATTTTGAATATGTAGAGGTGTTGCGAAGTAATCAGCGCATTTTTTCAGAAAAAAATAAAACGGTTTTGTTAAAAATTGAATAAGCTACAGTCGATATAGTAAAAAAAAGCTGCCGTTTTTTCCGTATTAAAGATAAAGAAACGAAAAAATATCTCTTAAATACAATTTGATGAGCTCTATCCGCTAAAGTTTACAACGTTTCGATCAAAAGTCGTTTCCAGTACGAAAAAAAATAAAAACCGTGAAAAAATCAGGCCTAACTTTATGATTTCCACTTTCTTACAATTTTCGGCAATTTCCATTCCAGTTAGGTATAGAACGATATATTGGAAAAAGGTAGATTTTGAGATGGCCTAACCGATTATCCAAACCGAATGTCAATTGGATGCACCCAATTCGACTTATTAGCGATCCAAGAGGTACCATTTTTGACCGAATTTAGACTTATAAAAAATCAAAAAAATTACTTCCAAACTTTCGATCGCGCTCACAAACAATAGGGTTCTGTAGCCGACGGTCGTCTACGCGTCGAAAAAGTTTAAATCGATTAAAGTAATTTTTACGAACTGTATCGAATTTCAACGAGAATCCGATATTATTCGACTTTAAAAATTAATAACTTTTTTCCGGCACACCCTGTATATAAGAAATTTTCACACAACGTACCCCCACTATTCCTCTCTAAACTGAAAAAGTTTCAATCGTCCCACTCTAACAGTTTCCGAGAAAAAAAATCGCAAATGTGAAAATGTCGAAAGCCACGGCGGCGGCGACAACATACATACATTATTTTCACCGAAGCGCCGTATAACATATCGCGGTGAAGCGCGATATGTAACTAGACTGGGTACATATCGCTAATCGTCAGCCGAGAGTGCATCTAATATTAGTACTAAAAAGATTTGCAAAAATTTACAATAAAAAAATACTTTTCTTTTCTTTTTTTCTATTTACTATTGCTTTTTTTGCCTCACCTTCCTGCGGAACGTGAAGGGAAGACATATCGCCAAATTGTCATTATAACAACTGACCAAAACTACACAATGGTGCAAAATTTCCGTTTTCTCGTATAGATAGGTAGTTTTCTGAGACGGCGCCGTATAGGTGCTCTTTAAACTCGCACACCTTTGTGCAATGTGGGATATACTTTCCATATTTGCTCTATAAAAATATGTAAGTATTCAATCGATTAAAACATAAGCAAAAAATTATTCTTACATGGAAGCTATCAATTATCAGCTAATAAATTTGTAGAAATATTATTGTGCCGAGCCCTTCGGGTACGGCACTGTTCTAGTTCGTTCGTTTAATTATACGAGAGCTGTCACTTTGACAGGTAAGTGTATTTTTTTTTAGCTTTTTCGTAGCGAGGGTAATAGCTGTAAGAATTCGAAATTAAAAAAATTTCAGGTACCTAAATAAGAATGTTTTATACGATAGCTATCAAATTTTGACAGGTAGGAGTCAGTTTTTTTTATCCTTTTCGTAGCGAGGGTTATCGCTGTAAAAATCCTAAAGTGAAAAATTTTTCAGATCCTAAATAACAAAGTTCTATACGACAGCTGTCAGACTTTGACAGGTAAGTTTCAATTTTTTTTTTGTTTTTTCGTAGCGAGAGTTACTGCTATAAGAATCCTTAATTTAAAAATATTTCAGTTTCTAAATAACAAAGTTCTATACGACAGCTGTCATTTTGACAGGTAAATGTCATTTTTTTAAAGATTTCTTGTATCTAGGATTAAAGCTGTAAGAATCCAAAATTTAAAAAAAATTCAGTAGTTAAATAACAAAGTTCTATACGACAGCTGTCAAATTTTGACAGGTAAGTTAAAATTTTTTTTTTAGATTTTTCGTAGCGAGATTTATTGCTGTAAGAATCCTAAATGAAAAATTTTTCAGTTCCTAAATAACAAAGTTATATACGACAGCTGTCATTTTGACAGGTAAATTGCAAGTTTTTTTTAAGCTTTTCTTGTATCTAGGATTATAGCTGTAAGAATTCGAAATTTAAAAAAAATTCAGTACCTAAATAACAAAGTTCTATACGACAGCTGTCAGATTTTGACAGGTAAGTGTTAATTTTTTTTTTAGCTTTTTCGTAGCGACGGTTATAGCTGTAAGAATCTCAAATTTAAAAAAAATTCAGTACCTAGATAACAAAGTTTTATACGATACCTGTCAGATTTTGACAGGTAAGTGTCAATTTATTTTAACTTTTTTCGTAGCGAGGGTTAAAGCTGTAATAAAACTAAATTAAAAAAATTTTCAGTACCAAAATAACAAAGTTCTATACGACAGCTGTCAAATTATATATACTTAAATAGTAATTCTTATTTTTTATAATTTGCTACCATTTCTATGCTGTTTAGGTATAGAACAATATATTTGAAAAAGTAGTATTTGAGATGACCTAAACGAATATCCAAACCAAAAGTATATCGGACGCACCCAATTCGATTTATTAACGATCCAATATGACCCTACATTGATTTTAATAAAAATCAAAAAAATTACTTCCCAACTTTCGATCGCGTTCGCAAACAACAGTGTTTTATAGCCCAACGTCGTCTACACGTCGAAAAAGTTTAAATCGATTAAGATGATTTTTGCCACCTGTATCGCCCTGCAACGAAAAAAAACATATTTTTTAACTTTGGTGGATGGATGGATAGATGGCGCTTCAGATGAGATAGCAACTCAATAGTGTGCTCCCAAATAATTAATATTTTAAAAGTAATTAGGCTTATTAAATACTTAAAAATAGTGTTTTGCCAACAAGTGAAATAGTGCTGTGAATCTTGATAGAAAAGAAGTTCCAAAAAATGGCTAAAACGATCAGTACCAAGGAACTAAGTGTACGCTTAGAAAGAATGGCGGCAGACTTTAATTCAGGACTAAACGTGCTTAAGGATGAATTCACAACCCTTAAAAATACTCAGCCAATCTCAGTAGATGGTTCTGGCGGGAAATCTGATAGTTTTTTGGAAAAACTGATGGAATTCCAGCAAAAAATCAACAATTCTTTGTCATCGCTAAGTAACGACGTCATCAACATAAAGGCGTCAGTTTCCATGATTCAGAGGCAAGTCCGACAACTTGAACTTGAAAAAAATGGCCACTTCCTAATTGTACACGGTGTCAAGGAGGAGAATGGCCATGACTTGTACGAGGTTTTAATAAAGTTATTTAAAGATAAACTACAACAAAACATAAACAAATCAGACCTAAACTACGTTTATCGGATCGGCAAAAAAGTAGATAATTCTAAGGTGACTGACCACCCAAGGCCAGTTGCAGTAAAATTTTGCCGGAAATGGCTTCGCGATCAAGTGTTTACTAAGAAAAAGTTGCTTAAAGGTTCGGGTAAAATTATTGTGGAAATGTTAACGAGTGAAAACCTTACCTTGTTTAAAAAAGTTCGAGCCCTGATGGGCAAATCGGTTTGGACTTTTAACGGATTGGTGTATGTTGAAAGTGACGGGGGTAAAAGGCTAATTCGAAATGAAAGTGAAATCAAAGACCTTGCTATTCCCGCGGACGGGTAATCTGATGAAATTAAGCGATCTCCCGGACAGAATGTCGCGTCCATGTCCCATTCTATTGGTAACTATTATCTTTCCTCCTAAAGAAAACTTTAATTAATTTTATTAAGGTCATATTATTTATAAAGACACTAAGAGTAGTAGTTAAAGATTTAAATTACAAATTATTAATCAGTTATTTTGCATCATACAAGTTTATGTCTGCATATTATATCCGGGTTATGGAGTTTATAAAATATACTAACAATATAAAAAAATTGTTCTTACTAATAAATTTAAAAACAATACAAATTACGAATTTATTTCCGATCAGTAAAGGCCTTATATTAATAAATTTTATAATTTGGCGGCACCGCAAGTGCTCTCTGTATGACGGTCATCGCGCCGAACAGATTTTTTATCGTTTTTATATTAATTTTGGTAGAAGCAAGACATTGTAAACAACTAACTTTAAACAATTTAGGTACTTTATTTTTGGCTTTGGTATTGAGTGGCGGGCTGTTTGGGGTGCTGGTGGGATGGCGTTGGGGATTGGGCGGGTGCTGCGGCTGGTGGGGGTGGGGATCTCGTGATGTCGGATGACTACGATCTGGGCGAGCAGACGTCAAGTTTTTCAGAAAATAATTTAAGCACTAGACAACAGGACACATTATATATAGCTCACTTAAACATAAGATCAATTAAAACAGGTTTTGATGAATTTGTTAATTACATGCAGGATTACAATTTTGACATAGTAGCCTTGTCAGAGACGTGGCTTTCAGTGGACGACAGAAGTAGTACTTTTCATATTCCCAATTATAAACTTATTAGACAAGATAGGGAGGCGAGAGGAGGAGGAGTGGCTTTTTACGTACGTAATAATATAAAGGTTAGAAAAATCGATATCGACTTTGATACTCACAACCTATTCGAGTATATTAATATCACTTTTAAAATTAGCAACAAACAATATCTTATAACGTGTATCTATCGACCACCTTCATTAAACACCGATCAATTTACGGACTCTATTGAGGATTTTTTCGGTCAAGTTGTGCCTTTTTATGATTACACGATTTTCTTAGGGGATATAAATATAGATTTTATGCAAAACTCACCCTCAAAAATTAAACTACAGAACATATTTCAGGGATTTGATTTGTCGCAGGTGATTACCGAACCAACTCGCGTAAACATAAATCAAAACACCTCGAGTTTAATTGACGTATTGGTAACAAATGACCATTTCCAATTAAAACAATCACGATCAATACCAATATCTGATACAATAACGGATCATCATCTTATTTATGCCTCTTTTGAAATACCAAAAAAAAATAAAAATAAAAAAATAATACAATTTCGTGACTATAACAAAATTAATATGGAACATTTTCACAATGACGCAATGCAACTTCCTTGGTATGACATTTACAATATACATGATATAAATGTTAAAGTTGACATTTTTAATAAAAATATCTTATCTTTGTTAAATAAACACGCCCCCCAACGTACCAGAACAATAGAAGAAAAACCGCTGCTAATAAAATTACGTGATAAGTCTCACATTAAAACTTAAAAAATAAAACCCCTGCACGTTTACAATATTACCGGGAGTTAAGAAATTATACTAAACATGCTATAATTAGGGAAAAAATTTCTTATTTTAACGAAATGTCAGGGAAAAAAGGAAGGGATTTTTGGCGTATCTCAAAACAACTAAATCTTACGCATCATAATGACAATGTAGAATTACCCGAAGAAATCTCGAATCCGTCACAAATAAACAATTTTTTCCTCTCATGTTCTACTTTACCTGATACAACATCTTTTGACAAAATAAATTTTTATAACTCTCACAGGCATGCCAACGTAAAAAGGGAGCTTAATTTCAATTTAATTGACCAGAAAACAGTAGAACTACTTTTAAATAAAATACAAACAAATGCAACAGGGGAAGACGGTATAGCTGTTAAAGATTTAAAATTTTGTTTACCATATTGTATTAATCCTTTAATTAATATTATTAACAGTTGCATATTAAATAATGACTACCCTGTTCTTTGGAAAAAAGCAATCGTAATGCCTTTACCCAAAACCCCTGACCCAAAAGAACTAAAAGATCTAAGGCCAATTAGCATTCTACCAACTGTTTCAAAGATTTTAGAAAGACACATATATAACCAAATTACAACCTTCTGTAACACTTTCAATATTATTCCGGATTGTCAGTCAGGATTTCGGCAGGGCTTCAGTACTTCTACAAGTTTAGTTAACATTTTGAACGAGATCCGTCATAATGAGGAAAACAAGCAGAGCACCTGTCTTGCCCTGTTGGATTTTAGTAAGGCATTTGATACTCTTAATCATAATATGTTACTAGCAAAATTAAACTACTTCGGTCTTTCAGCAGATTCCATAAACTTTTTTAAAAACTTTCTCAGGGAAAGATCGTGCTGTGTGGGTATTAAGAAGGATTCTACCTTCATTAAATCAGAGTTTCGTCCTATTACCAGTGGCGTACCGCAAGGATCAATACTATCACCGCTCCTTTTTTCTCTCTACGTAGCCGATATGCATGAGTGTGTTCGTTTTTCTAAAGTTCAACAATATGCTGACGATTCCCAAATTTATATTTCTTTTATAAATGACAATTTGCAGCTGTCTCTCGATAGGTTTAACTCGGACTTGGCGAGCATCCAACGTTTTTCAACAGATCATAACCTGAAATTAAATGCACTAAAATCTCAGGCATTAATTTTTAATAGTAACAAAAACATAAGGGAACAGGTGTCGAATCAATTTCATATTGAAGTGGGCGATAGTCGAGTTCCTCTCGCAATTGAAGCAAAGAACTTGGGGATAACTTTCGACACTAGTCTCAGTTTTCAATCACATATTAATAATAAACTAAAAATAGCTTATATGCGCCTTAAAGCTTTGTATCATTTAAAAAAATATCTACTACCGAAAACAAAATATTTTCTTTGTGAGAGTCTGATAATTTCGTTGTTCGATTACGGAGACATAGTGTATGGCGACTCGCTAACACTACAGATATCAAATAAAATTCAAAAACTACAAAATAGCTGCATGCGGTTTTCATATAATATTGCATACCGAAATCACATTACTCCTTATCTAAATAATAATTTAATCTTAAACATGAAAAATCGCAGACGTTACCATATGTACCTTAGTGTGTATAAAATTATTAAGAGTGGTAAACCACCATACTTAAAAAACGTATTTGTACCTTTTGATCATAACCATGCTACAAGAAATACTCACGACTTCCAAATACCACCTCATCGGACAGCCCTCTTTCAAAAGTCTTTCTCCTTTGTAGCGCCCTCCATATGGAATAGTCTTCCAAATTACGTAAAGGATTTATCTCCTTACCGATTTGGTAAGTACATTAAAGACATGTTAATGCAACAACAAAGGTAGGTCATACGAGTATTATTATTGTTATTATAATATATTATAATGTTGGTCATAAACCTGCCTACTTTTGGTTAATTCTAACACGACGTCTATCTTCTCGCCCTGTCGCGGTTTTGTTTTCTCGGGGTTACCGGCCGCTGCCGGCGGCTGGCGTGCGTCTTGTCTCCTGCGCCTCTACTTGTGTCTCTCAGCCTATGCCACAAAGGTTATATTTTTTTTTTAATCATCATCTGTTGATACTGTTTTGTTTCGCTAAGGTTTTTTTTTATATTATTATATTATCTTAGATATTAATACATGCATGGGCAGTACCATTCTGGGTGCATAAATATGCATTCCAGAACTATCGGTTTCTTTATAATCGCGGTATTTGTCCATTTTGTCATATTGTTATAATACTTATTGCAATCACAAAATTGTAATATTTTTTATTTGACAAATAAAAGTTTTTGAATTTGAATTTGAATTTGAACTTTGACTTTAATAACTTTTTTCCGGTACACCCTGTATATTTGAAATTGTTCCCAGAACGTGCCCCGACTATTCCTCTCTACGTCCAGAAAGTTTGAATCGTTTTGCTCTAACCGTTTCCGAAAAAAAAATTCGCGAATATCGAAGTGTCGAATAACCTTCTACCACGTGGCGACGGATTATCAATGTCGGAACGCCATCTTTAAAATCGAAATTACAACTATTTCTGAAACATTTTGGGCAAATATTTTGGTCAATAAAATTAGAAGAAGGTTCAAGGTAGATATTCCACCCGATTTAAAATCTGGAAATGTTCCTATTATTCTAGCAAGTCACGCTGAAAACACCCATTTTTCGTCATTTTTGACAGCCGGATTTTTAGAATTAATAATTAATTTAGATACATCAATATCAAGGCACTCTTAGTCAAAAGCGAATGGTGTTAGAAATTGTAAAGATTGCCTGTTTCCGCACCCAAAAAAGCGACTTTTCTCAATTTTGCGAATATATTTTAATGATTTTGAATATGTAGAGGTGTTGCGAAGTAATCAGCGCATTTTTTGAGAAAAAAATAAAACGGTTTTGTTAAAAATTGAATAAGCTACAGTCGATATAGTAAAAAAAAAAGCTGCCGTTTTTTCCGTATTAAAGATAAAGAAACGAAAAAATATCTCTTAAATACAATTTGACGAGCTCTATCCGCTAAAGTTTACAACGTTTCGATCAAAAGTCGTTTTCAGTACGAAAAAAAATAAAAACCGTGAAAAAATCAGGCCTAACTTTATGATTTCCACTTTCTTACAATTTTCGGCAATTTCCATTCCAGTTAGGTATAGAACGATATATTGAAAAAAGGTAGATTTTGAGATGGCCTAACCGATTATCCAAACCGCATGTCGATTGGATGCACCCAATTCGACTTATTAGCGATCCAAGAGGTACCATTTTCGACCAAATTTTGACTTTAAAAAAATTACTTTTAAACTTTCGATCGCGCTCACAAACAATAGGGTTCTGTAGCCCACGGTCGTCTACGCGTCGAAGAAGTTTAAATCGAAAAAACTAATTTTTGTGGCCTGTATCGAATGCCAACGAGATCCCGATATTTCTCGACTTTAAAAATTAATAACTTTTTTCCGGCACACCTTGTATATTCGAAATTTTTACACAACGTACCCCCACTATTCCTCTGTAAACCCAAAAAGTTTCAATCGTCCCACATTAACCGTTTCCGAGAAAAAAAATCGCAAATGCGAAAATGTCGAAACTGACGGCGACGACGCCGACAACATACGCACATTATTTTCACCGAAGCGCCGTATAACATATCGCGGTGTAGCGCGATATGTAACTACTGGAAGTGGTACACAGTGATATCTGTGGTCCCATGGAAAAAACATCGTTAGGTGGAGCTAAATATTTTCTGACATTCATAGATGACTTCAGTCAAATGTGTTTCATTTATTTCCTAAAGACGAAGGACGAAACACTTGATAAGTTCAAAGAATTTAAAAGTTTAGTAGAAAATCAGCAAAATGTCAAAATTAAGGTGCTGAGAAGTGATAATGGAGGTAAATTTTGCAGCAGAGATTTTGACAGGTATTTAAAGAATGCTGGCATCGTACATCAAACATCGAATAGCCACACGCCGCAGCAAAATGGAATGGCTGAGCCCTTTAACCGCACCATTGTTGAAAAAGGGAAGTGTCTTTTGTTTGATGAGGGCCTAAGCAAATATTTATGGGCTGAAGCTTGCAGCACAGCATGCTACTTGAAAAATCGTTCAGCTTCTTCAAATCTTTTGAAGACTCCATATGAAATGTGGACTGGAAGAAAACCTCATGTTAGCCATCTCCGAGTTTATGGAAGCACAGGTTCATGTTCCAAAAGTTAATAGGAACAAGTGGGACCAGAAGTCAGCCAAACATATTGGCTACGATGAGACTACAAAGGGATATAGATGTTTTAACCCTGTAACGAGAAAAGTGATAGTCAGTCGTGATGTGACTATTATGGAAAAAACAGTCATAGAATTACCCCATACAGAGACCCAAACTGTTCAAGAAGTCCAAATGGAGAATTCAGAATCAGTGGAAGAAGAAAAAGACACATCTTTTTGAAAATTGAACGAATCCCTGTATTATGATTCTACATAATAAACGATGACGATGATAGTGATTATATACTTGACGAGCTGTTCAATAATTCAGAGACGCTAGAAGCTCCAAGGAGGTCACAAAGAGATTCCAAGAAGAAAAATTTTGATGATTTTGTAACGTACTTGAGTGCTAGCAATGGTGAAGAAACGCAAGATACAGTGGGTTTTCCAAAGACAGTAGCGGAGGCACATTCAAGGCCAGATTGGCATAAATGGGAACAGGCGATGCTTGAAGAAATGCATTCATTCAATGAGAATGAAACATGGGAGCTTGTCGATCCACCGGAGACTGGAACAGTTGTACAGTGCAAGTGGGGTTTCAAAGTGAAAAGTGCGGATAGTGATAATAAAAATAGATATAGGGTTCGCCTGGTAGCAAAAGGTTACACTCAGAAAGAGGGTGTTGATTATATGGAAACCTTTGCTCCTGTAGTAAGACATTCAACTTTTAGAGTATTAATAGGACTAGCCATCAAACTAAATTTAAGAATTTTACATTTAGACTTTAAGACAGCCTTTTTAAACGGCGTGTTGAAAGAAAACGTTTTTATGCAACAGCCAGAGGGTTTTGTTTCAAAAGAAAATGCGAATAAAGTATATAAGTTAAAAAAGGCTGTTTACGGATTAAAACAGTTTAGCCGTGCATGGAATGAAAAAGTAGACGAGGTTTAATTAAGCATAGGGTATAATAAGTCTAAGTTTGAGCCTTGCTTATACATAAAAAGAAATGAAGGGAACAAAACACTTTTCCATGAAATTTTGCAGGGAAGGCTCGGATTTAACCGGGTTTGCAGATGCTGACTGAGGGTCAGATAAACAAGACCGAAAATCTTTTAGTGGCTATGATTTTAAATTTTCTGGGGGATTAGTGTCATGGAAAAGCTGTAAACAGAGAACAGTTGCCTTATCGACAACTGAGGCTGAATATATCGCTTTGAGCGAAGCCGCTAAAGAAGCCATATATTTAATAAACCTTTTATTTGAAATTACAGGAAAATTGGATTGTATTGACATATTGAATGATAATCAAAGCGCCCAAAAAGTTGCAAACAATCCAGTTTTTCATGATAGATCTAAGCACGTAGATATAAGATATCATTTCCTTATAGATGCATTGACTGAAAAGAAGATTAATTTAAAATACTTGTCAACTGATGAAATGGTAGGGGATATATTAACTAAACCGCTGCAAAATGTCAAAAAATCTAAATGTATGAAATATTTAGGTTTAAGTTGTTAATGTTTTATCATTTGTTGAATGTTTATGAACTTTTGTTAAGTGGGAGTGTTGTAAATATGTACCAAAAGTTCATTATTAGCGATTTAAGCCATGTAGCGACATCTATGATTATTGGTTGGCACTTGGTGCAATGATTCATTTCCTATTTCTATTTTACTAGTTCAGTTGAATAAATGATTTACTCGAAGAAACGTGTGTTTGTTATCTAAGAAGCTTTCGAACTGTATTACCGATTTCCTAAGTATAATCTGTGTACTCATAGATTTATAACAAAAACTACTGACGTCACTCTTCGGCGTTAACGATGAAGTTTATATGGATATAGACAAATTAGACCAGAATCAAAAGGAGCTGATCAAAACAGCAACCCACCAGACCAAGTTCTTGATACATGCATTATCCTCTTTCAACGACACGAAAGTCAGACCCAATAACCACCTGAAACGATTTCAAGAAAAACTCAACCAAGGAATAGAAGGAATAAGGGACATGCAACACTGGTACCGTCAGATAGACGAGAACAAACTCAATATACAACTACTATCCAGTTACCAGATTGTTGCAAACTATATTAGTGACGTATTGGACTACCACCAGCGTCTTCTAGAAGCACACTACCACCAAGGACAGTTCTTTGAACTCTTATCGCCAATCCACGTTGAGGAAACCATAGCGAATGTGTCAAGAAACCTCCCACACAACATTAAAATAGCATATTATCCAGTCTTACGCACTGAAGTACAACACAGCAAAGAATTTATTCACATATTCGGGTACTTTTTTATCACCGAAGTCAACGACTACCTATTGCTAAAAACCACACCAATCCCACTAAAGATAACACAAGACGCCTACTGGATATTAGACGTATCCAGTGGTTTTCTTGCAGTCGATTTTAACTCACAGTTATATTTTCAGCTTACGGAAGAAGACCTACACAACTGTCAATTGATACACAAAGACACGTACGTCTGTTCACCCACCACAACGAGAAATTTAGAAAAAAGTGCCAACTGTATTCTGGACGAGATCTACCAGCTTCAATCCACCATATGGAAATAAGCTGAAGGTTGCGGTCATCTGTGACGGCATTAGAGAAGACGTTATGCTCAACAAAACGGGAATTATACAACTATCCCAAAACTGTCTCATAAAAACCAACAAAAACATACTTACTCCAAGGAGATCCGACACAACGACTGTGATTGGAGCTATGGTGCACCCGGTCAAAATCAACATCACGTCCTATGTGCCAGCAAACAATAGGACCATATCAGTAATCGACGAGCCAGTCTTAGATGCATCCAACAATCTCAAGGAACTAGAATCCGAAGAAACCGCTATAGGACAAGAGATAGAAGAAAGAGAGTGGAGATCACTGCATCATCATTTTATAATCAGCAACGTGTGTTCTGGCATACTCATCCTTATTACGATCGCACATTATTGGTACCACCACCAAACAAAGCCAGTCACCCACAACGATCCCAATCAACATGGAATTCAACTGGAACCAATCCACATATATAACAGTCTACCCACCGCCGAAGACCGATGAGGTCGCTGGGCGGTCAGAATGTCTAATTTACCTCTTTTACCCATTTTTTAATTTATATTTCTCTCGACCTAAATTAGACATGCATCATCATTTAAACGCTACATTTAATTATTTACATAAACATAATTGCAATACGGTGACCCACTAACCTGCAGTGCACAATCAGCACCATCATGAGAGGGTCCAACATACAGCAATAATGCATAGTCAGCACGTATCAATGATTTTACATGTTATCTTATTTGATATAAACGGATGTAAGTTTTTTAATAAAGACAATATTAAACCACTATCGGTTGTATTCACTTCTACCTAGCCATTATAGGATTATAGATCCTGCCAACATACAGGGTGAACCA
Organism: Polydrusus pterygomalis; assembly: GCA_963969555.1. Taxonomy (NCBI): domain Eukaryota; kingdom Metazoa; phylum Arthropoda; class Insecta; order Coleoptera; family Curculionidae; genus Polydrusus; species Polydrusus pterygomalis. The sequence goes on from OZ018384.1 coordinate 17,061,775, forward strand.
ATTCACCGTTCACCTACCAGTGTCGCCGACATAGATCAATACAAGAAGTCGCTTCAAAAGAGGTCATCTTCGTACAGGAGGTCTATATGACAGTGCTCTTTACAGATTAAATATCACTCAAAAATATATATTGAAAGTTATCTTTAAAAGAAATAAATTGTATCCCACAAAATTGCTGCTTTCTGATGATATTTGTAATGTTCGGACTCTTTATATGGTAACTATATCAACATTTATTCATAAAACCAAATCCACTGAAAATACTATTAGCCACTTTATCACACTCGCGCTAGAATGAATAGGAATATGATTATTCCAGTAAATTCTAACAATATCAATTTAAAGAGTGTTTGCTACCTAGGGCCCAAAATTTACAACATGATGCCAGTAAGATTTAAAAGCATAACAAACGTATATAGATTTAAGGGCGAATGTAGAAAATACATATTAACAAAATTTAAAATTGAAAATCTTTTTAAATAAATAACAAAATAATATCGATTATTCAATCACATCACGAAGTGACTATATTTAGGTCAAAGCTCAGGTTAAATATCTAAAATATAGTGAATCATAAAATGCGTAAGATCCTGGTACATACAAGTAACCCTGTTACTTAGGTACCAAACCAATAATATTTAGGATTACTTATAAGGTATAGAAAGTTAATTTAATACAATATGTTTCTGTAAATATATTATTTGTAATAAATAAATACGACTATACCACTTTATCAAAATTCAGCTGAATATGGAAGTAGAGCCAAACTCACCAACTGATCAACAAGCTTTGTATAAATTATTACTGGATGCAAATAAGAAACAGACTTTGGAAATAAAAACTGAATTTCAACAAGTATTAGCAAAATCTAAAGCAACAAAAAAAGAAGTTAAAACTAAAATGTTTGTCATTGGAACGATCATTAAGAAAAATAACATTATCGTGTTTGAACTTGTTTATCCCGACCCATCCAGAGACTTTTTGAAATACATCTTAGAATAACTAAACACAATCTTAAGAACAGACTTAAACTCAACAGATATAAACAATTAGTACCTCATTGAAAAAGAAAAATCTGGGTCCCGTCCGGTGGTAATACAATTTATTTCGTTTTTAAGGAAAAAAAGCCTATTTAAATCTAAGGATAAATTAATAAACTTAAAGGTAGGTGTACATGGTTTATCGATTGCAAACGATTTATGCCCCAAGGATCGAAAAACACAGCAAATATTGCATAAACACTTAAAATAGCCAAGTCGCAAAATCTGAAGGCTAAGGTAGTAGGACATAAACTTATTATTGAAAATCAAGGGTACCAAGTTGAAGATTTAGATAGCATAGAAAAGGTTACTGAACAGGATATTGTTAATAGTGATAGAACTGATGAGAGCTCAGAATACGAAACAGAAATATTATGAGGCAAAACTCATAAAACTACAACAGAGGTAGCAGGCCAATCTAATATAATATACCGTTGGACAATAATTTATGGGGTAAGTAATAGGATAGAGTAGATACTAGGGATGCATTAATTAGACGCATTGGAAGTGCTGCACTCAATATTAAAGAAAGGCACGAATCAATTAGAAGAGCCATGCGCGCCCTTCGTAAACGAAGCAGAAAATGTTTGGTCAATGGTCAATGGCGGTATTTTTGAAAATTTACTAAACCAATGATTTATTTAAAACAATGTTAATGTTGCATATTTTGGTTTAACAATATTAATATTTTATTTACAGCTGTCATTTGAAAACAAACGAATAATGGGTAACAACATTTGAGTTTTTTCTTATTATTTGATGCATAGATTACACCTTTAGAGTTTGGCCCATTCCTCTCGACTCACCCTGTATATGAATTTCAATGTAATGATATTGTAATTTATTGCCACCGTTTATATTTCAAGTTAAGGGGTTTAATAACAAAAATAAGGCTAACTTTGACCTCATGTTTCTGCCCATTAGAGGCTTAATGTTTAAAGTAGGTCAAGTAGGTGCCTACGTATTTTAGCATTTGTGTCAGTCAGAAACCCTATCTGTCAATGTATCCCAATTACTACTGGATATTGTAGTTACTTTTTCTAATGGAGGAAAAATCCAAAAATATCAAAAATTTACCCCCAAGTGACGAGGGGGTGAAAAATTTTTAGAAAACATTTTAGAAACCAGAAAGTCAGTATACTTATAAAATGTAAGATGCTAATAAATAACTAAAAATTAAAATGTCACAAAGTTACCTCCAAATCCCCGGCGTTCATCCCCGAGGGTTTGGGGGTAAACTTTCCTCATGTATTGAATTGTAATTATTTTTTTATTAAATGCAGCAACAATAGATTTTTTTCCAAATCTAGAAGTAGGGAAAAACTCAAATCATTATTTGTAACAAAATATGATCGGTAGGTAATGGTAACAAATGAACATTTTTTTGTAATTTTTTAAACAAAGCTAGAAGATAAAATACATCTTATCAGAAGAGCGCACCAATGTAAATTTTTTAACTTCTAGCTTTGGTCATGAAAATAATATGGGTAAGTATAACAGTTTATATTGAATAGTATGTATGGTATGTAAGTATGTATGAGACTTTGCTCGCATAACGAATGGATAACAACTAAATTGCGGCAGCGAAGCCGCGAGTACCCGCTAGCTAGTTTTCTATATTATATTTTTATAAATACGAATTATTATTATAAAATCAAGAAAAAGAAGTTCTTTCCTGATTTTATAATAATAAATTCGTATTTATAAAAATATAATACAGAAAACTTCAAAAGATTTTCTTTATAAGACATTACTATGCCGTAAAAAATAGAAACAAGTAAGTAGTTAAATTAAAAAGTACTTTATTGTTAAAAAGTTGAACTTAACAGCAAGTGGTAATATGAACTTAATCTCAACAAGATGTATTTTGTATTATTTATTTTACAAATATACCTTGGCCAATCTTAATAATAATTTTGTTCTTGTGACATTTTCAATGTAGGTAATTACCACACTATCCGATAATATTTGCTGAGCGCTAAATAATTGCAATGTTGCCAATATTCTGAGGTGACAAAGCATGGCTTCTATACCGCATATAAGTCGAGAGTGGTGCGAGGTGACATCGTACGTACAGTCAACCCTTTAAACATATATATAGATCTTTCTATCAAACCCGAGCCACCCATTAAATATTTTTGAAACTTTTGTTTTAAAGTCTATATTTCATTAATAAGGTAAAATGTAAGTTCTTATCAAAATATATATTTAATTAATGCATTTTTATATAATTTTTATAATTTTAAAATATATGGAGATTTTTTGTACTCTCCTGAGCCACTAGAAATTTATATCCAATCTGAGCCAAATATATATCTTTATAGATTTGAGTTAACAACACTGAGCCGTGCATTGTTGCCAAAGTATGTATACCTTTTATTAGAAATATTTTAAAGGGAAAAAGAAAAGTTAGTGAGTCTGTTCTTATTTTATTTAATAACTGATAATCGATAAACCTTATTTATTTAACCCATTAACGCCAGCGTCATCGTTTGAGGACACCTAATAGTATATTACAATACAAGAACGGTAGGTACGTCTTTACCGCATGTGCGTGATGTTTAACAAAACGAGCCGAAGGCGTAAGTGTATTGTACGATATTTTATCTACAAGCATGTTTTAGGGCACCAATATTAAAAACTAAAAGAGCACTGTTTTAATTTACCCCGTAGGTAGGTAAGTCGTTATCAACAATGCATTAATATCAGGTTGCTTGGGAAATAAATTATAGAAATTTAATAGTTGACTTTTATATGACAGTGCGGTAAAGTGATACTTACCGCACTCAAATCAGTGCGGTAAGTAGTAACTTACCGCACGCTTGTAGATACAATTATTTGTTGTTGTATTACTAAAATACTATAAATCAAATCTATTTTTAGCCTAACACGTGCATCAATTTAGATTTGCCTGAAAAGGTTTAGTTACGCCGTCTCTAAGTTCTATAGAAGTCAGTCATTTTATATTTCGAAAATCTTTTATTTTTAGTGTTCTGTCTATAAGTGAAGTTTGTGGTCATATCTAATAAAATATTTGGAGGTAAGCAATAATTTTTTTTTCATTATAAACTCAAAACACATATCTTTTGTAGCATTATATTGCGCTTTTATGATTTGCATTAAAATTTTGAAAAATATTAGCGTTCTCAAATGAGGACGCTGGGCTAATTGTGATATTTTATTTTTCAGTACTAGCCAATATGGGTACATCCAGACAAGTTTTTAAAACGCTTGAAGAGGCTGTTAATTACTTGTATTCGGAACAAATCGAAGCTAATCTAGTAGCTTTACCACCGGAAGTGGATGATCTTACAGATGAAGAGGTTACTAATGACGAGGATCTGGATGTACCAGTTGTATTAGATGTCGCAGGAGAATTTTAAATTGACTTGCCATCCGATGATGATGACATTCCATCCAGCTGTGCCAGGCGAGCACCGTCAACTTCGCATCAACTGAAGTCGAATTCGTTGGGCGATAGGAAAATTACATGTGAAGAGAATATCAATGATGAGGACCCAGATGTACCTGTTGGAGAACGAGTGGAAATAAGTTTACCGTTCGATGACGACTCTGATGATAACGTTCCGTTATCAAATTTTGTCAAGCACGCACCGGCAATGTCCCATCAGCAAAAATCCTCGCATTTATTAGACAATAGAAAAAAAGAATCCGCTCAAAAACGAAGAAAACCCACCAAAATTGAAAGGGACATTCCAAAATGGGAAAAAGTTGATCCACAATTCGATATATGGGACAAATGACTCATTTGCCAATATGCTTCAAACTTTATTTAACGCAAGTATGTTAGAACATTTTTTTACCGAAGAAATATATCAAAAAATTGTCGACGAAATGATTCGGTAGGTATGTATCTTAACGAGACCGTTCAAAGTTTCGGTTTCGGCTAGTTTCGGCCAATAGTTTCGGTGACAGTTACGGTTTCGGCCAAAAACCGGCCGAACCGTCAGCCATGCCGAAACTCAGTGTACGTGAATTGTCGCGCACCGTTCGGCTAAGTTTGGGTGGGTTCGTTGTCTATATAAATAGATTTTTTCCCTGTCGACATTTTTTTTTAGTGGGAAGAGTTCATTCCGTTCCCAAGATCTCATCCTATATAAAATAAATTAATTTTCAGTATACAATAAAATTTTGAACATGTATAAATAAGTTTCGTTTTCGGCCGAAACTGAGACCAAGGCCGAAGATTCGGTTTCGGCCAAAACTGAAAATCTTGTTTCGGTCGGACACTAATCTGAACAAAAAAAATAAACCAGCATTATTTACTGTTACAATTGAAGATGAAAAATATTCATTGGATATTTGATTTTTTCCGGATATCATAGTCTATCAAGTGAACGAGACTATTGGTCGAACGCTATAGATCTGGGTAAACAACTAGTAAAGGATTCCATGAGCCGAAATCGATATCCAGAGATCAAGTCGTTTTTACATTTGCAAAATAACGTAAAAGCAATGAGAATAATAGACGGCTTCTTGATGGAATAAACAAGAACTTTCGAAAGTGGAGAATATTTCAAAAGCACTTATCTGTTGACGAGATGATGGTAAGGTATTACGGTCACCATGGACTGAAGCAATTTATTAGGGGTAAGCCAAAAAGATTCGGCTATTAACTGTGGGCCTTATGTGGCGACAGTGGATATTGCTTTAATTTTTCTCTCTGTTGTGAAAAAGAAGCAACTCAATCGAACGACTCTTTGGGAACACGAGTTATTACAAATATGCTGGACGTAGTAAACGATCCGTACGGATACACAGTTCATTTTAACAACTATTTCAGTAGGTATAATTTGTTTAAAATCTTAAAAGAAAAAGGATTCCATGCCAGTGGCACCATACGAGACAACAGGACAAAAAAAAACGCCTCTTGATGTCCGTACAAGAAGTGGAAAAGTCAAACAGGAGAGTGTTTGATCACCAATTTAACAAAAAAAAAAGTTTTAATGGTAAGATGGAACGACAAGAAAATTGTTACAATGGGAACTAATTTCGATCCGACTGAACCAATGTGTGCAGTTCGTAGAGCTAATAAAGAAATAAAACAGCCTAAATTTATAAACAACTATAACAAATACATGGGTGGTGTTTTTTCTTTAGGAGGAGGTAAAAAATCTTCGAAAATACTTCCGGCCGAGGGTTCTTATGCACTGCTGCTTTTCCCCATGGAACTGCCTTCCGGTATTACTTCAACAAACCTTTCTATCCCTAATTTTGACATTTTTAGTTTTATTTTAAAAATGTTTACATTTGTTTTGCTAAGTTTTTGTTAATGAATAGCGACGTCGTTTTCCAAATCGAAGAGTTCCAAATAGAACAGTTTTTCAAAAAGCATTTGCAACTGCTCAGGAATCTGGAATGTTTCCAAGCGTGAGAATTGTTTCTAAAAGAGTGCAGGGCCTAGATGTGGAAAATGAAGAAAATGTTCTGGATATTGTCGCAGAGAACTCAGGTATAAGTACGAGACGGGTTGCAAATGAACTTCATATACCATCACATCTAGCCGTATGGGAGTCACTTAGAAAAAACGGTTTAAAACCTTTTCACGTTCCACCCGTTCAACATCTTCTAGATGGTAATCCTGCTTCAAGGGTACAATTTAGTGAATGGATCCATCAAAATCGAAGTCTGCACAAATACATTTTATTTAACGATGAAGCTTAGTTCACTAATGATGGAATTAATAATTGCCACAATGAACATCGGTGGTCAGATGAAAACTCTCATGCTACATTTGAACGAAACTTTCAACATCGATGCAGTATTAAGGTCTGGTGTGGAATGCTTATTAACGACCAGTTGTTTCGTCCACTTGAAATGGATGGACGTCTTACTGGAGAAGGATATTTACGGTTTTTGGAAGACCATTTGATACACATTTTGGATGATGTTCCGTTAAATGTTCGACAACGAATGTACTTCCAACATAATGGAGCCCCACCTCATTTTAGTCTCCGTATGCGAAATTTCTAGAATTATCGTTTTCCTAATCGCTGGATTGGCAGAGGTGGTCCGCAAGTTTAGCCACCGAGGTCACCAGACTTAAACCCGCTTGGCTTTGGGGATGGATAAAATCGCTAGTAATAAATGAAACACGAGTGGAAACGAGAGAAGCACTCCGCGATCGAATCGAATCGACAGACACGGACTTGACACCCCATTCATGGGGAAAAATATGTCTTTTAGGAAATATGAAGGATATTCACGTAAAAGGAGCCCATTTTAACCAGCAACTTAAGTAAATTTATATTTGAATTACCAATCAAATGTTTAAAATTTAATTTCGAATAATGCGTTGTTGTAGAGTAAACCAACCTTTGATTTTCGGAAATGCTACGTTTTTTGAAAAAAGAAAAACAATATAAAAGTGCCACATAACTGATTGTAGGTTTTTCATAAATTAATCGAACGAATATTACCGTTTTAAATATGAATAGAATCTCATTGTTGCCACATTTACATGGCTCAGGTTGTAATGCACGAACATAACTTTACTCATATACATTTGTATAATAATATTACGATTGGTACAGCAGAGCCACGGTAAACATTTTGTCGAACTAAAATTTAGATATTTCATACCAACCTGAGCCACTTTTTGGAGGGAAAAATTGGCGGGAATAACCAGTGTTGACCAGTGGCGCAACCAGAAATTTAGTTCAGGGGGGGGGGCTTTAACTTCTTGCGCCGCAGGCGAAAATTTTTTTGGGTGCCACGAAATTTTTTGGGTAAAATACGTATGATTGACGAGAGCGACAGCCCCCTAAAATTTCTGCAATATTACGACGCTGGCCCTAACTAAATATTTATGAAAAAAAAATTAGAGATTTAATTTTAATTAGTAAAAATGTATTTAAAATAAGTAACTCATATATTAATCATACTTATACTAAAACAAAACAAAAACCTTATACAATAAGTTGTAAGTAATCACTAATAATACTAATATTAAAGTAAAATTCTTCGTTTTGTTTTTGCCTTTTCATCCAGAATTCCTGCCACGGTAATATCAATATCGTGGTTCGCATAAAGAACTGCCAAACCATTTAATCTGTCCTCTTCCGTGGTGCTACGTAGATATTTTTTAAAATATTTTAAATTTAAAAAGGACCTTTCAGATGTGGCGGTTGTAATAGGCAAAGTTAAAAAAATTTGTAAAAACCTTTTTATATTAGGAAATATATTAGCATCACATTCGGAATACACTTTGTCCAAATCTTCCTTCAGTTTTTGTTTTTGCATTTTTTATATCACAGCTCAAGTTCAGCTTTTAACATCGTTTTAATGGAAAACTCTTCAAGGAACCCATTCTTGTAGAAGCTGTGAAGTTTCAAAAAACATTTAAATTGACTATCAAAATCTTGATTATCCTATGGAAAGAGGCATTCAAAATTTTGAAGGGTTTCTCGATGTTTTAAAAACCGATCCTCGAGATTTGCTATGAGGCCATTTAAAAACGGAATGAAAATTGTTATTTTAAAATACTCAGCAGCGAATCGGTTTTTATAACCAATCTTTGTGTTTGTCTTGGCGGTAGTCTAGGTACTCTGATTTCAATATCGTATTCTGAAAGTAGATCTTGAGCTTCCTTAAAAATATTTTAAAAATTATCATCTGCCTCTTATTTCTTTAACTTGATCTGTTACGTCATTAGCTAACTGTAATGCTTAAAAAAGGTTTAAATCGACTGTTTGTAGAATCTTGCGGCATATATTCTTCCTGTACACATTAGTGCGATCACAAATTTGGGACTTATATAATGCTGGCCAGTAATCCAAATGCCTCAGTGGAAGTAGTTTGGTCGGTCCATTCAGTCAGACGTAGTATAATTTCACTATTGATAACATGATTGATGTAAATTATGTGGCTGAATCATTGACTTTACAAAGTCAATGGGCTGAATATAAAATATTAGTAAAAGTGGTGACATGAAAAATTGGTTTGCGATTAAACGAATAGGCTAAGTTTCTAAGCTCGGGGGGGGGGGGGGGGGCTGCAGCCCGGCAGCCCCCCTGGTTGCGCCACTGGTGTTGACTGGAAAAAAATACTACGATTGGATAAAAATGGCTCCGCCCTAAAATTGATACGCGTTGATTTTTTTTTAATCACATGACCCGTTTATTATGGAAAAACGAACCTGAGCCACATATACGGCTCAGCTTTGTTTGCCTGGCTCAGCATTGCATGTACAGTTTACTATCGTTGGCTCAGCTTGGATAGGATTCTCTATATACAGGGTGATTCATTAAGGGTGGCGACCGGCCCTATCTCGGAAACTACTAGGCATAGAAACTTGGAGAAAAAAAAATTATGATTAAAGCGGTCATGAGAAAATTTTGGAAATTACTATTAAGTTCCTCATTTCGCCGCAAGGGGGCACAATTAATTTTTTTTTTTTAAATTCCAAATTTCTCCGAAATTTCCCATATTAAGGTATAACTCTGATTACATCATCGAAAAGCTTAGACAATTCTGCATCATTTTGGTTTAAGGCTCATTGGCGTACCGGCCTTGATAAGAGTGGGGGAAGCTATTGAATGTGCAAACATTAAAATCGCTGTAACTTGTAAACGACTTATCCGATTTTACTAAATTTAAGCTTGTTTGGAAGGGAAAGGTAAGTATCTTCAATCGCCGTATCCAATAGTACACGATAGTGTTTCATAAAATTGCTAGAGGGCGCAATTTGTAATAATAACAGTTTTTTCGATTTTATCCCGGAAATTCAAATCATACGGTATAACTATGACATCATAATCGAAATGTAGATGAAATTTGCAAGAAAAGATGTGAAGACCGCAGTTCGATATCTTTGTTCGTTTCAGAGTTATTGCCAAAACAATAATTTTTAATACAAATTGCGCCCTCTAGCAATTTTATTAGAAATTATCTTGTACCATTGGATACGACAATTGAAGGTACTTACCTTTCTCTTCCAAACAAGCTTAAATTTAGTAAAATCGGTTAAGTCGTTTAGAAGTTACAGCGATTTTAATGTTTTCAGTTTCACTTGATAAGAGTGGGAGAAGCTATTGAAAGTGTAAACATTAAAATCGCTGTAACTTCTAAACGACTTATCCGATTTTACTAAATTTACGCTTGTTTGGAAGAACCTTCAATTGTCGTATCTAATGGAACAAGATAGTTTCTAATAAAATTGCTAGAGGGCGCAATTTGTATTAAAAATTATTGTTTTGGCAATAACTCTGAAACGAACAAAGATATCGAACTGCGGTCTTCACATCTTTTCTTGCAAATTTCATCTACTTTTCAATTATGATGTCATAGTTATACCGTTTGATTTGAATTTCCGGGATAAAATCGAAGAAACCGTTATTATTACAAATTGCGCCCTCTAGCAATTTTATTAAACACTATCGTGTACTGTTGGATACGGCGATTGAAGATACTTACCTTTCCCTTCCAAACAAGCTTAAATTTAGTAAAATCGGATAAGTCGTTTAGAAGTTACAGCGATTTTAATGTTTACACATTTAATAGCTTCCCCCACTCTTATCAAGGTCGGTACGCCAATGAGTCTTAAACCAAAATGATGCAGAATTGTCTAAGCTTTTCAATGATGTAATGAGAGTTATACCTTAATATGAAAAATTTCGGAGAAATTTAGAATTTAAAATTTTTTTTTTAATTGTGCCCCCTTGCGGCGAAATTAGGAACTTAAAAGTAATTTCCAGAATTTTCTCATGACCGCTTTAATCATAATTTTTTTTTCTCCAAGTTTCTATGCCTAGTAGTTTCCGAGATATGGCCGGTCGCCACCTTTAATGAATCACCCTGTATATATATATATATAAATAATAATTTATTTAATTATTTTAGTGCGTAGTATTAATCTTAAAGTTATTTGATTAGTTATTGTGTTCAAATAGCTTTTGTTAATTAACTTGATTATTAAATAAATTTCGAATCAATGGTTAAACGTATTATACAAAAACCTAATTCCATCGAGACAAATGTAGAGTACTTACCTTTTTTAAATAAAAATAACTAAAGTATTTAAAAAAATCAGTTTTAGCTCTGTAAAATGACACCTGTCGAAATTTTGGCCCAACAACTGTGGTGGCAAGTCCGTTCCTGACTTCCCTTACGATGTAAAACATCTAATATAGTCCGGTTTTATGAGTCTCTACGACCTACATAAAATACCTACTAAAATTTCGTTAAATTATAAGTGCCGGTTTAAAAGCTAGAGCCGAAAACGTAAGTCGCTGGGTACCTCTTTGGGGCCCTGTATGTCCGTTAAGGGGCACTTTAGGTTTTTTTATATGACAAAGTAGACTTAGTTTGACCTCCCCTATACGCTCCTGAGAGTATGCCATGTACTTACCGGACACCCTGTACAACTAAATTTAAAAAAAATTACTATGTGAATAACGATCAAATTCACATTTTTTATCTGTCGCTAACTTTGGACTTATACCTAATAAAAGTAAGTTTTTGTATTTTAGTTATTTATCATAGCTTGTGAGAAAAACTGCAAATTACATACAATTTTTTTTTGTTACAATCAAACCCATAATTAAATAATATAAAAGATCAATTAGCAAATGCATAGCATTTCGTTTTTCGCGGAAAACTAAATTACAATTTTCGAGTGAATGAGTTGTACTTTTATCGCTACACAGTAAAAAATATTGATGCACCAAACTACAAATATGCTTAAATAATATAAATAGTCTTGTGCCGTAGAAATCTAAAAACTGAAAAGGTTATTGTAATTTTAAATCAGTAAATACCTAAAGTGAGCTATCCTACCATGTAAGTAAAGTTTCGAAACAACATCTGGCAGCTCTAAAGCAAGTGTTAACTGAAAAAAAAAACTGTCAGAGATACTAACTAACCGAAATGTTGTGTTAAGTAACAAACGACAATGGAAGTCCGACAAGGTAATTTCTTTGATATTACTTCATTACATATCGCGCTAAACCGCGATATGTTATACGGCGCTTCCGTGAAAATAATGTGCGTATGTTGTCGGCGGCGGCGGTGTCGTAGTCGACATTTTCACATTTGCGATTTTTTTAAAGTCGACAATTATCGGATTCTCGTTGAAATTCGATACAGTTCGTAAAAATTATTTTAATCGATTTAAACTTTTTCGACGCGTAAACGACCGTGGGCTACAGAACCCTATTGTTTGTGAGCGCGATCAAAAGTTTGGAAATAATTTTTTTGATTTTTTCAAAGTTGAAAATTGGTACCTCTTGGATCGCTAATAAGTCGAATTGGGTGCATCCGATCGACATTCGGTTTGGATAATCGTTTAGGCCATCTCAAAAACTAACTTTTTCGAATATATCGTTCCATACCTAACTGGAATGGAAATTGCCGAAAATGGTAAGAAACTGGAAACCACAGAATAAGGCGTGATTTTTTCGCCGTTTTTATTTTTTTTCGTACGGAAAACGACTTTTGATCGAAACGTCGCATACTTTAGCAGATAGAGCTCGTCAAATTGTATTTAAGAGATATTTTTTCGTTTCTTTATCTTTAATACGGAAAAAACGGCAAGCTTCTAAAAATTCACATCGGAATTGGGGTTCGCTTAAACACGTTTGCAAGTATCCATATATAACTTTACGAGTTTTTTCTTAGTACACTATATCAACGGATAAACAAGCTTTAATTTGTATTGTAAGCGCGCTTTGGGAAAACATATTTTGTTCCTCAAAAAAAATAATTTATGTTCTTTCAAGAGATATTTTCATCAGACGTTTTACTATATCGACTGTAACTTATTTAATTTTTAACAAAACCGTTTTATTTTTCTCCCAAAACACGCGCTGATTTATTCTCAATACCTCTACATATCCAAACTTATCAAAATAAATTCGTAAGTTTAAGAAAACTTGAGTGCGGAAACAGGCAAAATTTACAAATTCTAATACCATTCAACTTAGGAAAGTTGGCCATGCTTTCACCACGTGTGTGGGCGTGAACTTTAACTTTTATACCATCTGTCAAAAATAGGTGAAAAATGAGATTTACAAGTTGACCATTTAAAGTAATAAGACCAATTTGAGAAGGTCTTTTGTAGGAAATAGGTACCTTGAACCTTCATCTTTTTCGTTTGACCAAAAATAAGGAAAAAAAGATCGTATTTATATCCGTACTTTTAATAATAAAAATAGCTTGCAGGAGGTATTTCAACTTCAAATTCTATAGTTATAATAACATTTGGAGGTTATTTTAGGGATAAAATACCTGTTCTGAACCTTTTTCTTTGCGTTTGATCAAAAATAATTGTAAAACATATATCATGGACGTTATTATTTTCAATATTTAACATTGCGTGAAATGTCCATTACGGTGTTAATATACTTATTTTACAACAAATTTTTAGAGACGCTGCGGCAGCGTAGAGGTATAGATTTCGACCCTGGTCACGAAGGTCCCTGGTTCAAACCCGCGTTTCGCTACATATTTTTTTTTATAATTTTTTTTTTATTTCGTTATTTAGGTACTGAACATTTTTTTATTCGGATTCTTACAGCTATAAACCTGTAAATAAAAAAAGCTTAAAATAATGTACACCTACCTGTCAAAACTTGACAGCTGACGTATAGAACTTTGTTATTTAGGTACTGAAAAAAATTTCAATTTAGGATTCTTACAGCTATAACCCTCGCTACGAAAAAAGTTTTAAAAAATTTACACTACCTGTCAAAATTTGACAACTGTCGTATTTAGAACTTTGTTATTTAGGTACTAAAAAAATTTTCAATTTAGGATTCTTACAGCTATAACCTTCGCTACGAAAAAAGTTAAAAAATATTGACACTTACCTGTCAGAATTTGACAGCTGTCGTATAGAACTTTGTTATTTAGGTACTGAAAAATGATTCAATTTAGGATTCTTACAGCTATAATCGTCACTACGGAAAAGCTAAAAAAAATTGACACTTACCTGTTAAAATTTGACAGCTATCGTATAAAACTTTCTTATTTAGATACCTGAAATTTTTTAAATTTCGGATTCTTACAGCTATATCGCTCGCTATGAAAAGGCAAATAAAAAATTGACACTTACCTGTCAAAATTTGACAGCTATCGTATAAAACTTTCTTATTTAGGTACCTGAAATTTTTAAATTTCGGATTCTTGCAGCTATAACTCTCGCTATGAAAATGCTAAAAAAAATTGACACTTACCTGCCAAAATTTGACAGCTATCGTATAGAACTTTGTTATTTAGGTACTGAAAAATTTTCAATTTAGGATTTTTACGGCTATAACCCTTGCTACGAAAAGGATAAAAAAAATTGACACTTACCTGTCAAAATTTGACAGCTATCGTATAAAACATTCTTATGTAGGTACCTGAAAATTTTTTAATTTCGAATTCTTACAGCTATACCTAACCCTTGCTACGAAAAAAAAAAATGACACTTACCTGTCAAAGTGACAGCTGTCGTATAATAAGAGAGCACCTATAAATATCAATATCATATATCTTCGTAACGAAAAGTCGTAGCGAATCGAGCGAGGCGGCATTGGAAACGGGACGTCGAGCACTATACGGCGCCGTCTCCGAAAGCTACCTATCTATACGAGAAAACGGAAATTTTGCACCATTGTCTAGTTTTGGTCAGTTGTTATAATGACAATTTGGCGATATGTTTTCCCTTTACGTTTCGCAGGAAGGTAAGGCAAAAAAGCAATAGTAAATAGAAAAAAAGACAAGAAAAGTATTTTTTTATTGTAAATTTTTTTTTAGTACTAATATTAGATGCACTCTCGGCTGACGATTAGCGATATGTACCCAGTCTAGTTGTCTACCACATTCAAACAACAAAAAGGTTGTTAATTTATATTGTTAACTTTAAAATAAGTACATTTTGTTTACAAAAGACCATGCACAAACCTTATGTAGCTCCCATAGGCATAAAAAATTCATCGAGCGGTTTCCGAGATATAGGCCTCCAAAGTTAAAATTGGAGAGTTCTATGTTACATGCGATAAACTAGAACACGGTTTTGGCCTCCTTTTGTCGTGTTTATTAATAACTGGTTGGTTGGTTGATTGGTTAAAGGCGGGGGTCGGGTTCGACGTGCGGCCCAAGCTTCTTACACTGCAGCCTTCTGGCTTATTGTACGCCCCTTGTCTGGTTAGAAAAGGTTTGTTCCTACGTGGTCCAATAGTTTTCTTTCAAGATTGTCATTCGGGAGTTTGTCGCTGCGTTGGATATGGCCGAATATCCTAAATCTTTTGTGGGTTAGTGCTTCTCACCTGTATATGATATAAAAAGCGGTTTTGTCCTTTTCACCGCACAGTCTAAATTTAATGGGTCCATTGTAGATACCCACTCGTTGGAGGTGTTTTCTTTAGTGACAATGGCCTGTTAACAAGCCAGTTACTTGTTTTAGCTCGGTACGCGTTAAGAGTAGCGTGCGTGTGTGTGACCAGGTGTAGGTACCGTTCTATGGAGATGTTGTTTCTGCGCCCTCTAATTTTGTTTTGGTTGCCTGTCTTGACATTCCAAGGGCGGGTTCAGGGCCCTTGAAATTTTAAGCAGATCCAGTTCTTGCCAGTTTATCTGCTTTTTCATTGCCTTTCATCCCTCAGAGACTAGGAGCCCATAGGAGTTCAACCTTGTTGTTTCCGGCTGCCAGGTCTTTCAGGTCGTTAAAGCACTCCACTGTGATCTTTTATGTAAATCGGAAGGAGTTCAGAGCCTTAAGGGCAGGTCTGATAGGATATATATCTTTTTGTCATGGTAGCCCTTTTCAAGATTCTTTTGTACGCATGCTTGTATCGCATTAAGTTCTGCTTGGTATGTTGTAACGTAGTTTCCCCGGGGGAAACTGATTTTCATTCAGGATCTTTCTCCAAATAGATCCATCAGTGTACCAAACTAGGCCTTTGTCTAATGACGGAGATTTTTCTTTAGACCACAATATATCAGAATCGCAATTGATATTAAATGTTATATTATGTCGCTTTCATGCGATCGGTTTGCATCTCCAAAAGCTCGTCGTTGATAAGGTCCGTAGCCCTATTTTCTCAGGGCGTTATTTTCATTCCCCATTTACTTTCATCCTGGAGGCGCAGCAGTTGGCCTCCATTCTGATGAGTATATCTAGTGGTGTTATTCCTAGTATGATTAACATTGCTGCGGGGTGCTTCTTATTGCACAGCTGATAAACTAGCAGGTCAACCTCTGTACACTACTTAGTTTTGTGGATAACGTGATTTGCTTTGTTTTTGTCAACCAAATTGCAAGAGTCTGGTAACTGACATATAACCACAGCATCATCTGCGGTTTGAGTCCCCAGGTTTTTCAAAACAATTTTCTAAATCTCATTAGGCACATTTTTGCTTTGTTTGGGTTATTATTACAATATGTTGGTTCCATGAAAATTTGACATTCAGGGTTAGACCTAAATATTTTGCACAATATTTAATGCTCTTTGCGTAAACTCTGCTAGTATAGTGGCATGTGTTCCGATAATGAGTATATCGTCTGCATAACCTTGGGCGTACAAACCCTCTGCGTTGAGACACGCTAATAACTCATCTACCACCAAGTTCCATAGGAGAGGTGACAATATCCCTTCCTAAGGGCAACTGTTTGTTACATTGGCTTTTATGGAGTCACCATGTAAGCTAGTTTTGACTTGCTGTTATTGTAGCATGTTGTGGATGAAAACGCCCACGGCAATTTCTTTGTGATGTAACGCTATTTTGACCCTTGTTATTAGGTTGTGTAAGATAGATTCACAAGATTGGCCTTGTTGATCAGCATATTGATGTTCTTTATTTGTAAAATTGGCGAAAAAATAATTTTACATTTTCATTGCCGCATTTTATTTTCTATAAAATGTCGCTGTCAGATATTGATTCTGACGTTTCATCCTTCATCAGGCTGGTATTTTTAAATGCGGACCGTATTATTTATTGCACATACATTTATTGACCTTGTGTCTTGTAAAATAACAATGTAATCCTGCTTATTTTAAATAATAACGTTTTGGCTCCAATCATTCAATTTTTATCTACATAAACGGTAGGAGATACATCTAAGACTAAAAAGCGAAAAGTTGGGCAAATTGGAGTCGTCTAACATGTCTTTGTAAAATTCCGAGTACTAACGGACATATTCGTAGAAGACCGAAAAATGTCGTTACTGTTTTTTATGGTGTTATTTTCATAGATGACGCACAACAAGTTTTACATTTTCGTTATTACTTTCTATTTCCTATATGTTGGCGTGCCGAGATTTTGCCTTCGACGTTTCGTCTTCTGGGTACTATTATCAGGTTTTTTTTTATAAATAAATCCTTATGTTCCTCCTTGCATTTTTCTAAACCTCGGGGTGTTTATTCAATTTAAAAGCGATATTAATAATAAACATATTTATTTGTGCCAAAATATTAAAATTATAAAATATCATAACCAATTAATTAAAAACCTGTTATCTTTCTAAATAACGATAAAAAAAACGTTAACTTTCGAAACGAATATCTTAGGTACTACTCGGAATATTTTCATTTTTTTATTGATTGGTTGATCCTGAATTGTGCAACTTTGCGGCTATTTAATAATAAATGAATCGCCCCCGTTAACGAAGATAAAGTTATGTAAAAATGTCATTAATGGGGCCGAAACGTTAACATTTGATCGCGTATTCGACTAAAATAGTATTGCATTATTATTTTATTAGACACATTACATACATCTTAATTTTCATTTTTTGTCCAAAAATTTTAATTTTTGATTTAAACAATTTGACAGTTAAGTCGGTTGCCATTTTTAAATAAACAATGAAAGAGTCGAATAGGAATGTGGAAGGTGTGCCCCGTTGCAGTCCTGCATGTAGCTTTACAGGGGCAGATAAGTTGCTTTCTACCCTAACTGTTAGTGATCAGTCTGTAATGTATGACTATGTATGTGTATGTGGCTGTAGTGTGATAAAGTATAGTGGAAAGTTGTGTAATGTTATGAGTTTATAAATGAGTTCATTGAACCATACGCTGTCAAATGCACGTCTCATATTAAGAGATAGTAAGACCGTATTTTGTTCGATTTCCATTTTTGCTATAGCTTGTTGCGCCACATGAGCTACTAACAGTACTGCCCCTCTGCCTGTTCTGAATCCAAACTGCTCTTCCGGAACGTTTTGGTCGAATTTTATCATTTTTATTCTCATGTGTATTAGTTTTTCTGCTAGTTTTCCAAGCGAGCTTAGATGAGCAATTGACCTGTATGAGTCCGGTCTTGTGGCAGGTTTAAGAATTGGAATAATAATTGCTCTTTTCCACTGTTTTGGAAAATGTTGCAGAAAAAATATTTTGTTTATGATGTGCATAATTTGTATTATTGCTTTTGTGGGAGGTTTTTAATTAGGATATTGGCAATCTCATTTTCCCCTGGTGCTCTGTTATTGCTTTTATCAGTTCGCGTGGGTTTGTAAAAAGTTTTGGTAAAATTGTTGGTGGTATCGGGTATTTGGTGTTTGTGAATTTGTTTGTTATGTTCGTTAGCTCATTCTGTTCTTACGTGGTGTTGGGTTGGCCTTGGTTAGTCGACGTAGTATCTAACGGATTCTAAAGGCCCATAGTTTGGATCCGTATAAAATTCACATTGTACAAGAACTTAATGAAGACGATCGCAATCGTTACGATTACAATTTTGTGAAGATATGAGTGAACGAATTATAGTAGTAGTTCGAGTTCGACCGTCGTCAGCAGCAGTTAACTTGTCCGAGAGAATCGATATTTAACGCAAACGCACCAAAAATTCACCAACTAATTACATGCAACAGAACAATTTATCCGCGAATATTACAAACAAACACAAAAATAAATCACTCAACGTAAATAAAGTGCTAGTAGTAGATATATTAAGAGAGCCCCACTCCGTTAAGGGTAGTTTTTACATGCAAATCCCCATAAGAAAATTTAAGGTTCGATCTGCAAAAGTATATTCATTTAAGGGATGAACATTCACCACGAGCGAGGCCCGTGCTAGCCTCTATAGAAGGCGTCAACAGTGCATGCCAAGGTACCAGGCTCCAACCGCTTATATGCAGAGAACTCGCGAGGCTATAAATCGAAGTTCAACGACCCCAAGCGCAATCCGCATTAAAGGTATAAGTTAAAAAAGGATAGGTATAGTACGTAGACACGACAGTA
The DNA here is from genome assembly GCA_963969555.1 of Polydrusus pterygomalis. Lineage (NCBI taxonomy): Eukaryota > Metazoa > Arthropoda > Insecta > Coleoptera > Curculionidae > Polydrusus > Polydrusus pterygomalis. Next base: position 17,080,990 of record OZ018384.1, read on the forward strand.
TAACAGTGTGTAGTTCCACAGTACGATTTCAAGAATATAAACGCAAACAGTGTGGTACGGTGCTATAAGGGAAGTTTTACAACCGCCCCTGCTTAAGTAGATAGTAGCATCAAATGAAAGAATAAAATATTAATAGTTTAAGTGAGATCTGTCAAATGTCATCTGTCATACGTCATCTGTCAAACGTCATATTATTAACAAGCAATGGAATACGTTCATGAACATCATCAAAATATTGTTTAATAAATGTTTCCCATTAAAATTAGTAGGGAAAAAACAAAAACCTGATTTGTATAAAGATGTAAATATAATAGAATGTAAGCGTAGGTTAGATAATTTGTTATTACTAGCAAATCAAAGCAACATATACAGTGTGTGTATAAAGTCTGGAAACGGCTTAATAACATCACAATTTACTGGCCGATTTAAACCAAATTTGGTACAGTTGTGTAAGAGGATCTAACGCACCGAATGACGATATTGGCGTTGTTGCCAGCTTTTTAGTTTGTCTGGAATTCGAACGAATTTTATATTTTTAAATATAATACCCAGTATGTTTTTACATTTTTAAATTCCACATAAAATTATAATTATTTTTTATTAAATGCATTATTAGTCTATACTTCATAGTTTCCGAGATATTGACTCTCGAAAAGTGACATTTTTGAACTTTGACAGCTTATAACTTTCTAACAGTACGTCTTAGAGCAAAACGGCTAACATGTCCCTATCTTCAATTTTTATTATCTTCCCAAAAAAATCAACTTCCGGTTAAACCGGATGTAACTCGAAAGCAGGAAATATAGTTGTTCCGGTTTAACTGGAAGTTGATTTTTTTGGGAAGATAATAAAAATTGAAGATAGGGACATGTAAGCCGTTTTGATCTAAGACGTACTGTTAGAAAGTTATAAGCTGTCAAAGTTCAAAAATGTCACTTTTCGAGAGTCAATATCTCGGAAACTATGAAGTATAGACTAATAATGCATTTAATAAAAAATAATTATAATTTTATGTGGAATTTAAAAATGTAAAAATATACTGGGTGTTATATTTAAAAATATAAAATTCGTTCGAATTCCAGACAAACTAAAAAGCTGGCAACAACGCCAATATCGTCATTCGGTGCGTTAGATCCTCTTACACAACTGTACCAAATTTGGTTTAAATCGGCTAGTAAATTGTGATGTTATTAAGCCGTTTCCAGACTTTATACACACACTGTATAAACAAAAGTATATTAGGGAAAAAAAAAGAATATGATAGTTTGTTGGTTAAAGCTCGAACTAAACAATATGAAAATCGACTAAAAAAGTCCGATAATAAATCAAAGTGCATGTGGTCCATATGCAAAGAAATCAATGGTAGGGTAAGTAACACAGAAATAAAATTATAGGGAGAGTTAGAAAAGATTGCTAATAATTACAACAATTATCTGCTTTCTATAATACCAAATTTGTTAAATAACCTAATTAACATTAGTTTTAACAGCGACATAAGGGAAAATACGTGTTCAATGTTTTTAAGGCCAATTACAGAAGACGAAGTTTGTGATATAGCGCGGAACCTAAAAAATAAAAATAGTAGTGGAATAGATGAAATTCCTACCAGTATAGTAAAACTTATAACTCCGATATTAAAAAGTGTAATGTGCTATATCATAAATAATTCCTTTAAATATGGAATTTTTCCGGAAAACCTAAAAATAGCGTTAATTAAACCATACTAAAAAAAAGGAGATCCAGAAAGTCTAGACAATTATAGACCCATAAGTTTACTGCCGAGTTTTTCAAAGATCTTTGAAAAAGCAATGAGTACTAGATTAGTAAACTTTTTTAACCATTATAACCTATTCAGTACAGCACAGCATGGATTTTTGAGGGG